>JALPQI010003175.1:0-81923 GCA_025490895.1 Thaumatotibia leucotreta | reverse complement strand
ATAACGAACTGTGAACAATACATATTGTGTTATCTTTCGGGATCACTAGGCAGATACTTTATGTGAATTAATTAACGTTGACTTTAAGTGAAAATTACTCATTACTGATCAACATTTTTAGAAAAATTATAATAACATTTTTTGTTCGGATTGCAGTTTTGGTACAAGATTAGCAAAAAAAATAAGTTAATATGGTGCCTTATTATAATAATCAACATGTTTTGTCTGTGATTGGCCATAAGGGCCCTTTTCCCAAATGTATGGGAGTGAAATTGTGATTTTTACGTAACTTTAATCGTCTATAAACGAAAAAGTGTGACCTGTAGAATAATATTAATACTTTTGTGATACTCTTGTGGACTGATTAAAATTAATTTAGAACATACTATACCAAATTTGTTATTGTTCTAGGAAAGATTTAAGTGATAGTAATTATCACATTTAATTAAAATAAAGATATTCCGTTGACTATGTGACTTTTATTTCTATCCTTAAATGTAAGGTAAAATATGTTCTACTATATACAATGGTTCAAATTACAATATATAAAAGGGAAAACCGAAAAAAATTTTTTTTAATTATTCCGTTCATATGAGCGTGTTGCTCTTTTCAAAGGGGTTTTTTCATGATTTGAACGTCACATTAAAAAAACCATAACTGAGTTCCAAGGAAAAACCCCTTAAGATACGAAATCAATCATAACCCATGTAACTTCCAATGGGAACACACTTAAAACTAGGTTCAAACTTCATTTGACGATTTCTCAAAAGTGCATTTTTAGCATGTGTCAATTTAACGTTTTTTTTATTTTTTAAGTATGAGACTTAGACACGTGTTTTTTTTTTGTATTAGATAGCTTATTTAATGTAGATTTAGGATCTGTGCTTAACTCAATACCTGCCATAAGGGACCTATAGCCATGGACGGTCACAAATATTTTTGGACTGTATTTCATTTAAAGATCCGTTGTTATGTGAGATTTTTGGTAGGTGAATAGGTTGTCTGTTTATATTTATAATATTTTAACGGACTTCAAAAAAAGGAGGAGTTTCTCAATTCGACTGATTTTTTTTTGTATGTACATAATTATGTTACCCGATATCTCCGAGAATCGTGAACCGATTTTAACAATTATTTTTGTGATCGATTCTGTATTACCCTGAGATGATCTCGTTGGCACCAAGTTGGGGTCTGATGATGACATCTTGGAGAAATCGAGGGATCTCTTCAAATGTTATAGGAACATCTATGGAGCTTTTGGTAATTTTCATTAGGTAATTTACAAGAATTTGCATTCAGAAAGTAGGATGAAGAAATTTGAACGGAAATTAACAGGTTATTTTATTAAAAGACCCTATTATTGTATTGAAGAATATTTTGCTGATGCACTAAATTAATTTATTTTTATTTTATGACATTTAATATCTAATTATTGTATTCATTTTTTTCCACGTTTTATTGCCTTTATTTTCATCATTAATTCAATATATTAATGTAAAATTTGTAAATATCGATTTTAGTTTAAATTGTATTTGCATGGATTTATTGTATTAAGAGCAAATAAAAATAATTTGATTTGATTTGTTGATAGAAAACCAATGATGGAAACCACAGATAATAGGATCTTGGAGAAAGCGGTTGAAGTTGGTTGTTTTTAAATTTTTAATTTGGTGAATATTCTGTTGACAAATGGGTTGGCCAGAGTATACAGACACACGGTGCTCGGGGAGCATTGTGAGAGATTCTCAAAACAATTATTACTATATCCGTTCGATTAAGGTGCGTTTAAACCAAAAGAGCATTCGCTATTCTAGCGCCCGTTCTAAGAAATCAACCAATCCCGTTTTGTGTACCGATCGAATTTCGTAGAGTGGGAGGTTAGAACAGCGAATGCTCTTTTAGTTTAACCGCACCTTTACAAAAACATGAGCGGTGATGGTTCAAGGTTCTCGGAGACATTCAAGTATACATTAACACGTTCAAGGGCGTAGCTGCTATAGCATTCGGGTTAAGGTCCCCTTTATATGACACAAATGCTATATGTAGCAGTCTTTAATCGTCCCCCTTTCTTAACCAGAAATGTTAAAGAATTCGCTCTGCTATAGAAAATACCCATAGGCATGCTTACTGTCACGTTGTACCAAACCTGGATAAGATTACTGTCACATCACATGATTTTTGTTTAGTTTTTGAGTAAGCGACAACCTCACCTCCTTGCCCTCTTTTTACGCACACAAATGCTATAGCAGTAGCGGTAGTATGGGGATTTGTTCAGATGAGCGGTATGTGCGCCGGGAGAGTGCAAATATATAAGATGATGTTTAAATCGTTGTAAATGCTGTTTTTATCTATCATTTCTATATATTTTGAATACGTTGCTGTAAAGAATTTTAGTAGGTATTTATTTTTTACTGTGAAATGAATTGGAGATGGATTTAAATATGCGAAAGGTAAATTAAAATATTTCCATCAATATGTTCGCCGTTGTGTTTCGCTTACGTTTTCAAGAACATAATATGGTCGATAATTGGCTCTAGACGTTTAATACTGTTTGTTTACAGCATAACGGGGGCATAAATACATTATTAGTCAAATATATCTGTAATATTTGTAATAACTAGACGATGAAAAATAGAACACGAAAAATTTGTCGGGTTGTTCGAAGAGGCAACTGATAAATCTTCGGAAGAGGTTTTAAGTGTCGAGAAGTCGGAACTATCAGCTAACGAACGAGAACTGGTGTGGCAGGACAATGATATAGAATTTTACAGGCATATGTAATCGACTTTTGACTAAGTTATTCTATAGTAGTCGAATGCTATAGCAGTATGCGTCCTTAACTACCATATTTCTCATGTGTCAAATTGACACGCATGCTATGGCATGTACAAAATTTCCATACAAATTTATGTGTCATTTTTGTTCGGAAGCCAAACTGTGAACGTGTTTCAAAATAGCTACATTGTGGTTCCACGCTCTGCCGTCCATTTCAATTGGAACGCTCCTAGATAATGCCACATTCCGTCTGTCCGTAGCTCTCCGCCTGGGAGTGACTTGTGTTGCCCCACATCGCTTTCGCTGTGGTTATAATGCGCTAAAAGTGCAGGACGTGCTCCTCGCCATGCCAGCCTTAACGATATCATCCGTCGGGCCTTAGCCAGTGCGGGAGCACCGGCTGTGTTAGAAGTTAGAACCCACCGGCCTCGCCCGCACTGACGGTAAGAGACCTGACGGAATGACCCTCGTGCCATGGAAGATGGGACAGCCGCTGGTTTGGGGCGCAACCTGTGTTGATACCCTAGCACTGTCTCTTCTCCGTGGCACTTCAGTAAAGGCTGGCTCAGCTGCCAACTCAGCAGAGCTGCTCAAGCGGCGCAAATATGCAACCATAGGCAATGGTTTCATATTTGAGCCGTTTGCAGTGGAGACCTTATGTACAAGAAAATACAACAGCTTTTGAATTATAAGAAACTATATTGAGTTTTAAATTGTAAAATACATGTTGCTAGTCGTACATATAGCTACGAAGAGAAAAATAACATCCTGTTGTCATAGCAACAAATTAAAAAATCTATCAGGTCATAGACCTATTCTACAAATGTAAAAAGTTTTATGTTAAATAATATTATTGAACATAGTTGGCACAGGGCAGAAGACATTTATAACAGAAAGGTAATATTTAACTTCTTTAAAATCATAAAAATAAATTATTGCCCGGCACAATCCAAACATTAATATAACTAGACAATCTACACAAATTCAGATATTTATATATCTTGAAATTAAACCAGTAAATATAAAAAATATCAAATGACACATATATACAACCCTCAAATGGGTAGTGGACAAATCTTTTGAAGAGATCTGGTGTAGATCTTATTATTCATTTTAATTTCTACAACTCTGACTCTACCGTCACGTCCAGGGATTGTCTTAACAATTCTTGCCATTGGCCACGTTAGGGGTGAAATATGATCAGTTCGAATAATAACAAGATCTCCTACTTTTATATTAGGCTGTGATTGTCTCCACTTGGGTCTATTCTGTAATTGCGTTAGGTAATCCCTTGACCAAATTCGCCAGAAATCTTGTTTTATTTTAGTTAAGGTATTCCAAAATTTGAGTCTGTCAATAGACTTATTTGATAAATCTACTTCTGGATAACTTATCATAGATTGACCTATGATAAAGTGCCCCGGCGTGAGATATTCACAACTTGATATGTCGGAATTCAATGGCAACAAAGGCCTGGAATTTAGAATAGCTTCTATTTCAGTCATAACAGTGTATAAACTTTCAAATGTCAACGCAATACTACCAACAATTCTTTTAAAATGGTGTTTAAAGCTCTTGACCCCAGCCTCCCATAATTTAAGTTCGTCTTGGGGTAAAAGAGTATCCCATTTTAAGTTTTTAAGCGACCAAAGCCTCTGCATCTGCAACTTAGCAACTACAACTATTGGCCCTATCAATCCTAAAGGGTCAAACATTTGGCCGATATAGCTTAATACCTTCCTTTTAGTATTTATTTCAACACTATCAGAGTCAGGGCATTTAAAGGTGAGCTGATCATTCAGGACATCACACTTCAGGCCCAATGTTTTAACAATATTATTTTGATTAATGTCTAACTGTTTCAAACATTTATGCTCACTAGAAATTCCATCAAGAGCTTGTGGTAAATTTGAACTCCATTTATGTAGTTTAAATCCACCTATTTTTAACATATCTATAAGCTGGTTTTTGAGTTCAATGAGTTGACCTTGGTCATCAGTACCCGTGATTACATCATCAACATAGGTACTCTTAAACATTGCTTCAGCGGCTAATGGATACATACTTTTATATTTTTGAGCTAACTCTATAATACATCTTGTTGCTAAATAGCTTGAGGGTTTCAAACCATAGGTAATTGTTTGAAGCTGCAAGCATTTGATGGGCTCCCTAGGGTTATCACGCCAAAGTATGTTCTGAAGAGGAGCATGCTCAGGATTCATCTGAACGCACCTAAACATTTTTGTGATATCACAACTAAGTGTGTATATAAAGGTTCTCCACAAAAGCAGTATGTCCAACAGTTCACTCTGAACTGTTGGTCCATTCAAAAGGACATCATTCAAAGACACCCCAGACTTGGATTTCATGCTCCCGTCAAAGACCACACGAAGAGGTGTAGTCAAACTGGACAAATTGATAACACCATGATGCCCTAGGAAGAAACATGGCCCATTTTGAATATCATAATTGTCAATATCAACAATTTTGGCATGCCCCAGAGATAGATACTCATCAATGAATTCCTTATATTTATTAAAGTATTCGGGACAATGTTTAAATTTTCTTTCCAGTGTCAAGAACCTTTGCAATGCGACTGAGAAAGAATTTCCGAGCTCAAGGTTTTGCATGTTATCAACAAGAGGCATATCCACCTGAAACTTATTATCAATCAGTTTAGTTGTTTCTTGAAAACATTTTTCAGTTTTTTGAAATTCTTTATTTATATTGACCTTTTGCTCAGGTATACTTTCTGCAAGCCAGAATTGCTCCATCACATCCTCCAATTTATGATAATTACATATAATGAAATTATTTACCAAACATTGATCCTGAAAGCATTCATCGGATAAAGAGCCAGCTACCGCATAACCAAATAATGTTTTTTGCAAAAATGGCCCATCCGGAATTTCAATGTTACCATCCAAAGATATAATTTTGAAATTGACTTCAGCCCCTAACAGTAAATTCATGGGACCCGGGTTATGAAATTCATTATCCGATAAAACAATGTGGTCCGGGATTTTCAATTTGGTCAGATCAACCGGTTTCAGAGGAAGGTCGGGTGTGATGGTGTCTACAACATTACATTTAACCTGCACTTGGACTTGATTATTCACTGGAGAGTGTACAATAAACTCTACATATTGTTTCATTTTATTTTTATTGCCACAAACTCCAATTAAGTTGGAAGTCTGGGTTTTTGGTTTTAATTTTAATTTTTCTACAAGAGATCTAGTTATGAGAGATCCCATTGCACAACCATCCAGTAAAGCTCTTAAAATTACTGCCTTACCATGTTTATCATATAATTTCACTTTAACAGTGGGAAGCAAGACATTATCTGCATTTGTTTGTATAACATGGTTAACCACAGCAACGCGTTCATTTTTGTGTAACAAAGTGTTGTGGCTCCCTTTACATGTCTGACATGTAAAATTAAATGTACATTTGCTATCATGCTTCCTCAAACAAATAGAGCATAATTTTTTATCACTCACAAAGTTAAGGCGGTCTTCTATAGAAGACATCTGAAATTTGGGGCAAGCATGGAGAGCATGACATGCTTTATCACAGTATACACAATTCCTAACCTTGATTGTGGCAACATTGGTTACCTTTGGTGTAAACTTTTTACACTCTTTAACCTCAGAAGCATTGACAGGAGTACTACTATCCTCTAAAGCTGTCGCGCGTTTTTCAAGGAATGCAATCAATTCGGACACTGTTGGTAAAACCTCCAAATTTCTATCAAGCTGATAGGCTCTATTTGTATAAGAGTCTAATTTTCTTGTCAAAATAGACAAAAGCAGCATACCCCATTCATTGATAGGTTGCTGTAAATTTTTTAAAGCATACAATTGCTGCTGCACACTGGCTACAAAAGTTCTAATAGAGGCTGCTGTACCTACTTTCATTGCAGGCATGTCAAGTATGACATTTACATGACTGGAAACAATCCGGGCTTTGTTGTCAAAGCGCTTTTGCAATAAATCAATTGCCTGTTTATATGAGTCATTGACAAGCGGCAGATTAATTATCACTGACAATGCTTCATCAGCTAAAAACTTTCTCAAATAAAACAGTTTTTGAACATCTGAGAGTGAGGCATTCTTGTCAACTACTGCTTTAAATAAATCCATGAATGGAGAGTATTTGGTAAAATCCTTCCCAGTAAAGGTTGGAATATCGATACACGGCAGTTTCGACGAACTTTTAACATCGTTAGTTGCAGAGCTGGTAGAAGCCTGACTCACAGACGGTTTACACGCATCTATTTGAGCATTTAACTTTGCTAACACCGAAAAGTATTGGTTTTCAACAATCGCTAAGTCTTCAGTGTCTTTATCATCAAGCGTCAGAATGTCCACTTGGAGAGTTTCGTATTCCGTAAAGGTTTTTATCAACTTTTCCTTGCGAGCTTCCAGCATAGCCGAAGAAGCAGAAGTTAACTTTTCGGTATCACTCGTAAAATGCTCCATTCTAGTCACGGTACCTTTAAGAAGTCCTCGCGCAAAACGCATTCTTTTTAGCTCTTCGTCGGGAGGCATCATAAAGCAGCGTAACTCACCGAACGTAACTTAACACAGTACGGAAAGATTTGAAAAACTTTTATTTATTTAATTCAACCGCAGAATCGAGCAAGCTGACACAATGCACTTGACGTTGACGTATGAGATGACAGCAGACAGCATAAATAAAGAAAAATCTTGATAGACCATTGACAATATGGCTGTTCCAGACGATGCAATAAGTTGGTTCAACTAAAGCCAACATAAAAAAAATTGGATGTGACGTCACTTGAATCGTCAAATTATTATAGTATTATTGAACTATATTTAATTGAAATTAACAGCTTCACAATTATAGATTGTGTTTATTGTGATTTGACGCGAAATTTATAGAATCTCGGTCAAAAATCCCCGGCCGCCGTTTAACAAATATCGCACTATAGGACGATTATTGATCACTGCACTTGCCGAAAATACACAAAAATTTTACTGTATTCCACTGAATTTAAACGAAGGACCACTAAAAGTTGTATGTACAAGAAAATACAACAGCTTTTGAATTATAAGAAACTATATTGAGTTTTAAATTGTAAAATACATGTTGCTAGTCGTACATATAGCTACGAAGAGAAAAATAACATCCTGTTGTCATAGCAACAAATTAAAAAATCTATCAGGTCATAGACCTATTCTACAAATGTAAAAAGTTTTATGTTAAATAATATTATTGAACACCTTAGGATCCTGGGGGATAGTGCCCACAGGGTCTTCAAAGAGGTGAGGCAGAAGCTGTACGATTTAACGCGTGACCAGAAGGCTGGTTCATATCTAGCACAGCGGATCAGCCACGTTGAATGGCAATGCTGCCAGCCTTCTGGGCACGCTACCGATCGACAGTGATCTGGTGCAATTTTTTTTTTATAATTCAGTTGTATTTTCGTAAGTTTATTTTAAGATTTAGTTTATTGTTTCTGTATAAGTAATATTGTTTATAGTTTTCTAACACGCTACATTGTACGATCGAAAAATAAAAAGTGGAATTAAGAACCTCCTCCTTTTTTGAGGCCGGTTAAAAATAATGCAAAAGTACACAGCCTGTTGAATTCATTCAAGAATGAAACCTGTTTTGTGACTTTTGGTTTAACTTTACTCTTACCCAAAGGTTTAAATTTAAACTCCGTTTGCACAAAGGATCCTGATTACCGTTTCCGCAGTAATTATACTTCTGAGGCTTTTAATAATTAATTAATTCTTTATTTACGTATTCTATTAGCGCCTCGGGTCATTTTGGTATTCGCTGAATGGGCTGTTTAATGTATAGTCTGAATTCTGAAATTAAAGCTATTTAGTTAACACAATGACCAGAAAAATGGCGTATAAAAAGTAAATATTTGAGATATTATTTCAAGCTCAAATAAAATTGTAATTGCTCGAAAATATTTTGTGTACACCTATATTTATCCTCGTGCCTACATTACATCAAAATTTGCTAAATAAAATTGGAAATTTGTCTTTTTGACATAGGGTTAAAAAATAGATTGTGGCTTATGTCCTTTGGGTAGGACAGATGTAGGCAGGAGGTTAAATAGAGATTTATGAAAAAGATAAATTAATTTAACTTTTAAAATATTTATTGAATAGGATGTACTGTAAATTGATTTAGTAATTTTAAAACTATAACTGGTGAAAAGTTTTGCTTACAACTTTTTTAATATCCTGTATGTTAATTTTAAACAAATAAATAAATATCTTAGGATATTTGACACAAAACGACCTAGTCCCACGGTAAGCTCAATTAAGGCTTGTGATGTGAATACCAAGCGACGATATGTATAAGAGATAAATACATTTAAATACTTAAATACATAGACAGCCATGACCAAGGAACAAAATATACATGCTAAATAAATACACAAATAATGCCCTCACCGGGGTTCGAAACCGGAACCTCCAGCTTCTTAGGCAGTCACTAGCAACTAGGCTACGTTGACGTAGGCTGAAAAAATGCGTGTAAGTCGCAATTTTTCATATTTTTCGTATGGCGTAAGCTACGTAGTAAAGAATATTTATTTGTTCCTTGGTCGTGGCTGTGTATGTATTTAAGTATATGATATGTCTCTTTCTATTATATATATCGTCGCCTGGTACCCACATCACAAGCCTTTATTGGGCTTACCGTGGGACTAGGTGGATTTGTGTAAGATGTCCCAAGATATTTATTTATTATTAATTATATTATAATTTTCCTTTGGCGGTGGTCAGATATCCACAACTTGATATCAATAACTCAAACATAAAATAACAATATAACAAGGAACCAATATCGACTATTTACTAGTCATCCATCCCCCTCACACCGTAGACGGACAAGAGAGACAGACGAAGGCTATTGAAATACGATGACAGTTGGATAGATTTATGAGAGTACGGCCCTTAAATATTAAGGCGAGGGATTCTATCTTTAGTTTAATTTAATTGGGAGGATTTAGGGTCGAAAGCATGGTCGTGATGTTGAGATATTTCATGATTTGTACGTCTTTGAATATAATAATAGATGGTTGGATGTTGATTTTGTTAATAGAATCATCATCATCATCATGTCAGCCATAAGACGTCCAATGCTGAACATATGCCTCCCCCAAAGATTGCCACAATGACCGGTCCAAAGTCAAAGTCAAAGTCAAATAATTCTATATTCAAATTGGAATAGCAACAAACTCTTTTGAATCGTCTAGATATGAAAACTACTTCCGGTTCGAACCCTACACCGCTGACCCAAGAAGGACCGGTAAGAAACTTGGCGAGAATTATTTTTTCAAACAATGATGGTACATCTTACAACTAACATGCGTTAAAAAAAACCATAAAATTGATTTTAAACAAATTGAAATATAATAATAATGACAAGAGATGTAAAGTCTCTAAAAGTCACAACATTTATAAGTAATAATTTATAGAGAAGTAAGGTTTCTCTCCGAATAGGTATATAATAATAACATTATATAAGGCACGTTTGGAGATGTACAAGGTCTCCAAGCGTAAATTATCGTAATTGAATGTCATGACTTTAACAAACTAATAATTAAATCCTAAATTACTCCCACGGTGTTTTATCATTCATGTAGTCTTGTGTACTATAATAAGCTTTAGATATAAGTTTACGCTTTACAAAATTCTTAAATTTGTTGACTGAAAATTCAGTAACATTTACTGGAAGTTTATTATAAAATCTTACACAATTACCCATGAATGATTTCCTAATTTTATGGAGCCGAGTGGCGGGTACTGCGAGCTTATGTTTGTTTCTAGTATTAATATTATGTATGTCACAATTTTTCCTAAAATTGATAATATTTTTATGTACATACATAATATTCTCATAGATGTATTGAGAATACAATGTCATTATATTAATAACCTTAAACTTATCTCTAAGTGAGTCTCTAGGGCTCATTTTATATATCGCTCGAATAGCCCTCTTCTGCAGAACAAAAATAGTGTTAGTCTCTGAATTGGCAGCACTGCCCCATAATAAAATGCCATACGACATAATGCTATGAAAATAACTAAAATATACTAACCGAGCTATATCGACGTCAGTTAATTGACGGATCTTGCTCACTGCAAAAGCTGCAGAACTCAGTTTATTCGAGAGATTAGGTATGTGAGGACCCCACTGAAGCTTAGAGTCTAGTGTTATACCAAGAAAGACTGTACTTTCAACTATTTCCAATTCCTCACCTTTCACAAATATACTAGCCTGTTGATGTTTTACGTTACTTGTAACAAATTTAATACATTTAGTTTTTTTCTCATTCAACATTAAGTTATTCATAATTAAACCAGTTTACTACTTTCGAAATAGCATTGTTTACATCATTCCAAGTTTGTTGCTGTCGTTTGACTTTAAAAATAAGTGAGGTGTCGTCAGCCAACAATACTATGTCATGGTGGGTCTCTATGAGATGTGGCAAGTCATTTATGTAGATAAGGAAAAGGAAAGGCCCCAATATAGATCCCTGTGGTACATCCGTGGAGACCAATGACCCCGGCGATCGCTGTCCATTCACATCAACCCTTTGTATTCTACCGCGTCCTGTGCCATCCGAATCCAGCGGACTCCTGCGACCTTCACCAGGTCCGTGCCCCGTGCCCCAGTAAGAGAGAGATCCTGTGTTGAGTAAGATTTGACAATTTGTAAGATAGACGTTTTATTGTCAATAATTAGAACATATAAACTTGCTTAGGGAATAAAATTCTTTTTCCTAACTAGTGCGGAAAAGTAAACTTTGCGCACGCTTCGCGTTCGTAAATTTCTCTGTTTAAGGCACTTGTCATAAAAAAAATCGTTCGATACACGTGTAAAATAGTACATTACGACACAAGTGCGAAAAACATGAAATTGGCGAAACGAGTGCCGTTGTTTTAAAACACGACCGATAGGGAGTGTTTTAAATCAACACGAGTTACGAATTTCGTTTTTGCACGTGTCTCGTACGACGTTTTTTAGTACAGATGGCCCTCCGTAGTTTTGGACTTGACGTAAAATGACCCACTTCTCGCACTAGAGCCTAAAAAGTACACCATCCTGTACTAAAAACTTTTTGCATTTCCATCGAAATGTACTATTGTAGCAAAATTTAATAAATAGCGCCTTTACCTATTTACCATACCTACCATTTTTTTATGCTGTACTTATAATGTAGGTCGGAAATAATGCGTGGGTTGCGAACTGGTCTTAAATCTCTTATTCTAGTACTTTTTAGACGGATACTGATCACGTGATTAGACCTCCATAGTGATCACATGTCTAGATCTACGAGCGATCACGCGCGCCCTCCGTGGCTGATTGAGGCAACTCGTGGGAGGTATTTCATTAAATCAAACGCTAACAGTCATGTGCGATTGCGTTGCATCCTGTGTTGGCCAACGATTTTAATGCATTTTTTACATCTCTTGATTTTAATACATCTCTTGTTATTATTTTTTATTTATCTATTTATTTAACCTTTATTGCACAGTTACAAAAAAAATAAAAGTACAAATGGCGGACTTAATGCCTTAAGGCATTCTCTACCAATCAACCATTGGGCTAACAGAAAACTTACATTTGGTGCGGAATAATTAAACAGAGAAATAAACATATTACCGTAAACTGGGGTTACTTTGAACTTTGGGGTTACATTGATAAAAACTTCTTTTATTTTTTAATCGTGAATATCTTCTGTTACCAAACGCATCTGTATATATTTTTTTTAAGTCTGGCAAGAACGATAGTTATCCCTATTAATTGTTTAGATACTTTAAATGAGTACGGTCGTTAGAATAGCGTATCACGTGTTTATATTTACGTATACTTTTTGCTATTTTTCGTGTATAAAATAACTTCTAAACTAACAATAAGGGTAGTGAGGTAAACGGTTCTTAATCACAATTAACTTGTCACAAGTGTGTTTAGGTATACAAATATAACGTTTTTGGGGTCTTCAATTCAAACTAAGTACTTACAACAATTGTTTTTATTCAATGGGGTGTCTTTGATTACCTATATGGGGTCACATTGATCAGAATCTTACGCATAGTTGGTTATGGTATGTCTATCAATTTGACTGTTTATTTTATAAGAAGATTGTTCTCTCTTTAGTGTTTGATTTTTGTTTTTAATAAAGTTGAATACTGAAGTTTTTTTATAATATATCGGGGTTACTTTGATCACAAATATTTGATCAAAATAACCCCAAAACGACGTAAATTGTTGTAACCCTTGATACTGCGAACGGATTTATTTATTTTCTTAGGAAAAATTACTCCTGTAAGGGTTTGCATTCTATTACCCAAAAAAAAACATAAGGTATCAAAGTAACCCCAATGTCAGTTTAACTTTGATCACAACGTTTTATTTTTCTATCTTCATACATTTTTAAAGTATTGTTTCAAATTTTTTTACCGAGAAAGATAACAAAAAGTTGATGTTACTATTTTATTTTTGGATTTTTTTACGCCTAATTTTGGAAGATATTGAAGTTTAAACTTTAGAATTGATCAATGTAACCCCAGTTTACGGTATTATATTTAAATTTATATAAAATTTTTTTTTTTTATACATGTTAGTTGTAAGATGTACCATCATCATCATCATCATCTCAGCCATAAGACGTCCACTGCTGAACATAGGCCTCCCCTCTGGACCTCCACATGTACCGGTTAGATGCGACCTGCATCCAGCGTGTCCCGGCGACCTTCACAAGGTCGTCTGTCCATCTTGTGGGTGGACGTCCTACGCTGCGTTTGCCTAGCCGTGGTCTCCACTCGAGCACTTTTCGACCCCATTGACCATCTGTACCATGATTGTTTGAAAAACTAAAACCCGCCAAGTTTCTTACCGGTTCTTCTCGGGTCAGCGGTGTAGGGTTAGAACCGGAAGTAGTTTTAATACTTAGACGATTCAAAAGAGTTTGTTGCTATTCCAATTTGAATAATGAATTATTTGACTTTGACTTTGAATGTTTAGTTTCCTTCCTTTTGTTAGATTTTTGAGTGCTTTAGAATTCTGTTAATTTTAAAGTTCGTATAATGGGGTGACTTGGCTCGAATTTGAAATTGAAGGCTGTCGATTTTTTTTATCCGGCACATATCCGGCATTTTCGAATAACTTCGGAACCCTACATTGAGCATGGCCCATCTAATGTGACATTTACATGCGCTACAACGCACACGACTCACACTCAACGACTGTGGCTTGGCCTTAAAGGTGGGCAGTGTAAGTTCATCATGTGTGCATTGCACTGAAAGCTATTGCGTCCAAGATAAATAATGAGATGGCCTCGCTGCCGCAAAACGCGTTCATTACGAGATGAGATTACTTGGCTCTGTAAACTGATAAGCCAGAAAAATAACTGTGATATACTGTAATCATCATCAGCCTATGATAATCCACTGCTGGACGTAGGCCGCTCCTATTAACTATGCGTATTTGATAAGCCAGAAAACCAACTATACTGTAATCATCATCATCAGCCTATGATAATTCACTGCTGGACGTAAGCCTCTCCTATTAACTATTCGTATCGACGCATTAGGAGGTAAATGCTCGACATGTTTCGATCCATTTAGAGGATCCTCATAATGGAGTATCAATCTTTTATCAAATAATGGTCAGTGACACTTCAATCCCTTATTCGACTCATAAGATGCCCGCAGGAGGAGTTGGGGACACAACAAATGTATTCTTACTGCCGTCACCACACGGCTGAAAGTTTGTGTATTTATTTTTTATCACAAATATTTAGTTATTTTGTCGTTGTTGTCTATTTATTTAAGTATCTACATAATATTTACTCGTATCTATTTATTATACATATCATCGTCAGGTACCCACAGCACAAGCCTTAATAATTGAGCTTACCGTATGACTAGGCCGATTTGTGTAAGATGTTTATTTTTTATATTTGATTTTTAGTTGAGCGTTGTCAAATTGAAAGTTAATGTAGGTATAATAAGTTATACAGGGTGGTCCAAACCTTGACGTCAAAAATTTTTTTTTAGATTCCCTACGTCATGGGCTATCAGAATATACCCCATGTATGTTAGCCGATTTTTTGTAGTTTTCGAGTTATGAATTTTTGAAAATTTTTTTTTTGAGAAATTTTGGAATGAATAAATTTGTTGATAAAAAAAAACTATTGGGTTTTTTAATATTTTCTTTTTGTAAAAGTATTACTACAAATAAAGCATTTACTGACAAAAAAATGAGCGTCCTCACTTTGATACAAGTAGGATAAAAAATACCAAATTCAAAATTTTACTTTAAAAATGCATCAAAATGGCATTAATGTACGTAAATAAAAAAAATAAAACATATCCCAAGGATTTTTGGTAATGTAAAGACTGCCCTAGACCTTAAACTTTCGTAAAACCAAAAATAAAGTGATACTTAATAATGAGGATTTTTCGGAGTAGTCGGTCAAATAAACTTAAAAAAGTTTAAAATTTTAAAGTAGTAAAAAATGACTTGAATAACTACACAAATTGAGTTTTCGTGGTATTTTCTGTCTTTGTTTATCGATAAGAACAACAAAACAGACGAAATTTCACTTTATTTTTAAATTAAAAATTTAGAATTATTTTTAAGTTTATTTGACCGACTACTCCGAAAAATCCTCATTATTAAGTATCACTTTTTTTTTGCTTTTACGAAGGTTTAAGGTCTAGGGCAGTCTTTACATTACCAAAAATCCTTGGGATATGTTTCATTTTTTTTATTTACGTACATTAATGCTATTTTGATGCGTTTTAGCGTAAAATTTTGAATTTAGTATTTTTTATCCTACTTGTATCAAAGTGAGGACGCTAATTTTTTTGCCAGTAAATGCTTTATTTGTAGTAATACTTTTACAAAAAGAAACTAGTTAAAAAACCCAACAGTTTTTTTTTATTAATAAATTTCTTCATTCCAGAATTTCTCAAAAAAAAATTTTCATAAATTCATAACTCGAAAACTACAAAAAATCGGCTAACATACATGGGGTATATTCTGATAGCTCATGTCGTGAGGAATCTAAAAAAAATTTTTTGACGTCAAGGTTTGGACCACCCTGTATAATGGGACATTCTTACACTATTTTCCACGCGTACGCGCGGCGTGTTCGTCGCGTGCCCTTAACCGATTCGCCGCGAGTGCGTCCCTTACAAATCGCTTGTAAATCGCAAGTGTGATAAGGCCCTTATAGAATTAACATAAAAAAAGTGACAAAAGAATACCTAATTTAAAAGGAATCATTTTTAATGGAGACCTAGGCTCTCCAAAACATGATATTTATAATTATTATGTTTCACACAAGTTTCAATTCAGACACCTAATTTATTAAGAGAATGACAAAGAGTCCCCCTGTATTGCTAGTTCCCGCTCTGTCGTACAATATAATCCATATCATTCACACTCAAACGTAACATAACTCTAAAGGCAATTTAATCCCAGTTTTAACGATACATTTAAACTGACAAGGTAATGTCAAAGAGAAATAAATAATAAAGAATGTTGATTCAATCAAATTAATCACATATCCTTAGAAAAGACAGTTTCATTGCGTTTCGATCAATAGAGCGGCAGAATTTAATTGATTTGTGAGTTTTCACAGTCAAATTAATTTGATTAATAGTTGTACTCGTGTAAAAATAAAATATTTTATGCCCACCATATAAAAAAAAATAAGTACCTGTACCTACTTACCAGAATTATTTAAAAAAGGCGTCCTAAAGCAAACAAAGATGGATTGATTGCTAAGAGCCATGTCTTCCTGAGAATATTATAATCTTGAATAAGTCTGATAGGTACCAGTAAAAATATCTCCAAAATTTACTTGCAGCAGTGGGCTCAAAGCTTGAAAATGGAGATTCATAAACGTTTTCTCATTTAACAAGCCTGTATGTAAATATTGTTTGATTCTTTCTGTCTTATTTACATAATATATTGATAAAACCGAACAAGACACAAAATACCTACTTATTAGCTTAAGTTAGAAGAAGTTTATGAATAAAGGGAATTGGCTCTTCAAAACAAGACACGTGTAGTGGTTATTGTTAATATAGGAGTATACTATCATCACTTTAAACTTCATCATCATCATCATCATATCAGCCGAAAGACGTCCACTGCTGAACATAGGCCTCCCCCAAAGATTGCCACAAAGACCGGTCCTGCGCCACCCGCATCCAGCGGACTCCTGCGACCTTCACCACTTTAATCTTATTCTCTTGTAAATATTCTCTTGGTTATTTCTCTTGGAAATATTTTGAAACAGTCTTTATTACGTACATGTCTCTGTAACAATGCATATAGGAGGGGCGAGAAGCCCCAGGGGCAATTAAGTGTCAACCCTGGGGGCGCGTTAGAGGGTTACGTCAGGAAGGGAATCTTTACCAGCCAACTTATGGCCTGCGATCGAGGTGTTGCCTCTCTGTTGCACTTGCAGATTCATACATAAGTGCGATTAGGAAACATTATTTTCGCCCTTAGGCAACTTATGGAAATCTATGTGTCGTGACATCGAGTTTCGATTTTGTGAATTGATGGGGGTTATTGTGTTGTTGATTTATTGAATGATGAGTTTTGAATGCGTTTTGTAGTTTTTTTATCCATTAGACACGTTCAACATATAACATTCAGTTGTTGAATAAATACGTAGTATTTATGTAGTGCCTTCGTATATCTATTATTGCAGCCACAGAATTAGATTTGGATAGAAGAAACACGTTCATTCATTTGTATGGCGGCCGAGCGTGTCAGATTTTGTACTGAAGTTGTTACTTGCCTATGATTTTAAATATGTCTCAGGCCCTTGAGTATTCATATCTTTTTGTGCTGTTGCAATTAATATTACTTAAGGAGGCATTATTAATGTTTTTGTTCACTTCAACTTACAAAATCTGACGCCCGAAAGCTGCAAGCTGCGATTAAAGACGGACAACTCAGTGGATTACACAGAGTTCATTTGACACGCTAAGTAGATACGTTTGCTTGATCTATGGTATATATGACATCTGTGATGGCAGCCAAAATATGTCAAACTTTCTAGCTATTTCTACAGAGGTGTGGCCGGATTAGTGGGGCGTTTGGGGCGCTCGAAAATAATTATACCCGTTATAGTTGTTCTCTTTTTCTATATTGTTTTTATTTAGGTATTTTACATCATCAGCCTATACAAGTCCACTGCTGGACAACGGCCTCTCCTTAGCCCATGCGTATGGACGCATTAGGAGGTAAATGCCTATAATCGCCACGCTGGGCAAGCGGGTTGGCGATCGCAGTAATGTGTCCAATATGATGATGCTGCTGCCCATCATCAATCTTAGATAATTAAATAGTCAGTGACACTTCAATCCCTTAGTCGACTCTTACGACACCCATGGGAAGAGTTGGGGTGGTGACAAATGTATTCTTACTGCCGTCACCACACGGCAATAAGAATTAAATTATGTATTTTAACCACATATTTATTGTTCAAATGAAGAGTCCTAACAGAGCCGACATGTTTTTTAAGACGAAGGTTCCTTATAAAAAATAGATTTTAAAAATACCTAGTATTATAGAATATTATAGACAGCCGTGTGGTGACGGCAGCAAAGAATTTTTTTTCCTACTACGTTTTCTATACGTGTAACCACTATACTATGACGGTTGCTTAAAAAAAAACAATACTATCACTACCCCAACTCTTTCCGCGGGTGTCGTAAAAGTCGACTAAGGGATTCAAAGTCAAAGTCAAACTATTCTTTATTCAAGTAAGCGTCAAACACTATTAAGAGAGAAAAAATCTACTACTGGTTCTAACCCTACCCGTTCCTGAGAAGAACCAGTAAGAAACTCAGGTGGACTTATTTTTTCAAAACAGTACAGATTTAAGTGTCACTGACCATTCTTTGACAGGAAACTGATAACGGGCAGCAGCGTCATCATAGTGGACACATTACTGCGATATCCAATCCGCTTGTCCATCGTGGCGATTATGGGCAATTACCTCCTAATGCGTCTATACGCATAGTTTAATAAGAGAAGTCTACGTCCAGCAGTGGACTGAGATGGAATCACACAAAAAGGCTTTAAATAAAATGCCATAGAAACAAGTATGCAGATGCACAGCAAAAATTAATAAAAGAGAAAATACCATTAACTTAAAATTCAATTACTTCGATCACGTTTTATACATAATAAATAATAGCCAATCCATTGATCGGAAATACAAATTATTTCTTAACATCTCAAAAGCCAAACTCCGTGTTTTAAGAAAAAAATATAATTTAATTTACAAACTCACAAAAACGGCCAAGATTTTTGCATCGTCTAAGATATACTTCTGTTACAAAATTATCTTCAAAGACTTCGAATTTATCAAATTACCGCGACGCTTAGTTTGTTTTAAGATTCAGTTAAGCGTTGTTTCTTGTAAATATTACAGAATTTAGTCACAGCCGGTAAGTGACTTAATAATAATAACGCAGAGGGATTGTAAAGATTAAAGTTCAAATGAAATAAAACTATGAAAACGGATAAACTCGCGTATATTAACTAATTTTAACTTCATTCCGACGTTTGTTAAGTTGTTCCGCTGAGTTTTTTGCCGATCCCAATATTGGGATACCTTCCTAACAATACAATCATACAAATGAAGGAAATACTTCTCAGTCAGAGTCGTAGAGATAGAACCGGCGTAGATTAATTATTTTGTTTCTTGTCTTCATTCTGAAAATATTTGTAACGAATAACTAGCTTAATTTTCAAATTTAGCATGTACATCCACCCTTAAAATTGATTGTCTGTGGATTAGTATATTTTTCTTTGTGGGTAGTTTTGTACTTATCTTTCTTATTTTGATGGAGGTAGATCTATCAAATTTCCTCCATAGTCAGTCATCCGCAAAGTGTTCGATACGTCGGAATAAAGTTAAAATTTGTTAATATACGCGAGTTTATTCGTTTTCATAGTTTTATTTCATGTGTAATCCTCGCGATAACCGAAGAAAATATTATGATTTATATTCAAATTCAAGATTTAAACAATTTATTTCAGAACTTTTGATTCCATTATAAGTGTTAGATTACATAGGTAGAAGTTACAAAACTTATCGCTATGATTAGTAGATGGTAAATTAAAACTAGGCTATCTAAAGGCGCCTGGGCAACGGCACTACAGGCGCATGGCGTTATAAATAAATAAATATAAATATCTTGGGACATCTTACACAAATCGACCTAGTCCCACGGTAAGCTCAATTAAGGCTTGTGATGTGGGTACCAGGCGACGATATAGGTATATAATAGATAGATACATATAGGTACTTAAAGCCAGCTCGCCAAATTAAAGACTGAGGATGGTAGAATCGTCACATCCAGATCTGAGCTGCTGAGTGAGATAGAGGGTTTTTATGGACAGCTGTACACGTCAACTAGCAGACCCGAAGTTGATCTAGCGGAAGACCTCAGAGCTAGACTGACCCGACACTATACAGAAGATATCCCGGACATCAGCCTGTGCGAGATTAGAATGGCTCTTGAACAGCTCAAAAATAACAAGGCGCCTGGGGAGGACGGAATTACAGCTGAGCTTCTGAAGGCGGGTGGTAAACCGATCCTTACGGCCCTTCAGAAGTTGTTCAATTCCGTCTTACTGGAAGGGAGAACGCCAAAGGCATGGAACAGAGGTGTGGTGGTACTGTTCTTCAAAAAAGGTGACAACGCTTTATTGAAGAACTACCGACCCATCTCACTTCTGAGCCATGTCTATAAGCTGTTTTCAAGAGTCATTACGAATCGTCTTGCACGCAGGCTTGATGACTTCCAGCCTCCCGAACAAGCTGGTTTCCGAAGAGGCTTTAGTACCGTAGACCACATCCATACGCTTCGCCAGGTTATACAGAAGACCGAAGAATATAACCTGCCCCTCTGTTTAGCGTTTGTGGACTACGAGAAAGCCTTCGATTCGATCGAAACATGGGCAGTACTACAGTCTCTCCAACGGTGCCAAGTCGACTACCGCTATATCGAGGTGTTGAAGTGTTTATACGAGAGCGCCACAATGTCAGTCCGACTCCAAGACCAGAGCTCGAAACCTATTCTGCTGCAGCGGGGAGTTAGGCAAGGAGATGTCATCTCCCCTAAGCTGTTTACCGCTGCACTGGAGGATGTCTTTAAGACTCTGGACTGGAGAAGGCTGGGTATCAACATAAACGGCGAGTACCTCACTCACCTTCGATTCGCTGACGATATAGTAGTCTTGGCTGAGACCTTGGAGGACTTAAGTACTATGCTCGTTGACCTCAGTAAAGCCTCCGAGCGAGTTGGTCTTAGGATGAACATGGATAAGACGAAAATCATGTCGAATTCCCATGTAGCACCAACTCCCGTAATAATCGGAGACTTTACACTCGAAGTTGTAGACGAATATATATACCTAGGGCAAACTATTCAGTTAGGTAGGTCCAACTTCGAGAAAGAGGTCAATCGTCGAATCCGACTCGGTTGGGCAGCGTTCGGGAAGCTACGACACATATTTTCGTCCAATATTCCGCAGTGTTTGAAGACGAAAGTCTTTAATCAGTGTGTGTTGCCAGTGATGACATACGGTACTGAAACGTGGCCGCTTACAATGGGCCTCATAAGAAGGCTCAAAGTCACCCAAAGGGCAATGGAGAGGGCTATGCTAGGAGTCTCTCTGCGTGATCGGATTAAAAATGAGACTATCCGCAGCAGAACCAAAGTAACCGAAATAGCTCTCCGAATCGCTAAACTGAAGTGGCAGTGGGCGGGGCACATTGCGCGTAGAACCGATGGCCGTTGGGGCGGGAAGGTTCTTGAGTGGCGGCCACGTACCGGAAGGCGTAGCGTGGGTAGGCCCCCCACAAGGTGGACCGATGACCTGGTGAAGGTCGCAGGAGTCCGCTGGATGCGGGTGGCGCAGGACCGGTCATTGTGGCAATCTTTGGGGGAGGCCTATGTTCAGCAGTGGACGTCTTTCGGCTGATATGATGAGGTACTTAAATAGGTAGACAGCCATGACCAAGGAACAAATATTTGTGATAAATAAATACACAAATAATGCCCTCGCCGGGATTCGAACCCGGAACCTCCAGCTTCGTAGGCAGGGTTACTACCAACTAGGCTACGGAGGCTGACAAAGTTGTACGTAGCGTTGCAATAGTCGCGAGTCCCAGCGCTGGCCTAGCGTGTTCAGGATGCTATTCATATATATTCCATGTGCTAGTAGAAAACGAAAAAAATGTAAAGAAATATGGCTGACTTTCAAGAGAATTTATTTTGTTGTCTTTGACTTATATCATGAAGCACGTTCGTATATTTTATACATTGAAGTGGAGTTTACATTGTAATGTACATTGGGCCTTACGAGGATAAAACTACGTATAGTTGATCTGTAGTTAATTATATTTTGTTTATTGTTAACTAAACAGATAATCAACCAGGCTCCCCTGCTGTCTGATCGCATTCTGTAGGGTCTCGAGATTGTGATCGAGTGCAAGATTTCACCCCTTTGTTTATACTCAAGGGACCCCTTTTCAATCCTTTCATATATCGCAATCAAGCTTACACCCCCAATTGAAAACAAGTTGTGTGGTGTTAGGACACCTGCGATGAGTTTTGATCACTCATACACTACGGGTAAAAATATCGTGTCAGGTGTAATTTTCATAGAAAATCCTGCAAATATAGCAATTAAAATAGTACATTACGACACAAGTGCGAAAAACATGAACACACGTGTAGTTATTGCACGTGTCTGCATCTGTACTAAAAAAATATGTTAGTACAGATGGTGCCTTTTTTAGGCTCTAAGTAGTGCGAGAAGTGTGTCTTTTTACGTCAGGTCCAAAACTTCGGAGGGCCATCTGGGGCCCATTTCTCGAAAGCTTGTAACTTGTAATGCAAGTGGAAGTCCTTATCTAATTAATAGTGTCAAAAAAAGACTTCCACTTGTATTACAAGTTACAAGCTTTTGAGAAATGGGCCCCTGCACTAAAAAACGTCGTACGAGACACGTGCAAAAACGAAATTCGTAACTCGTGTCGATTTAAAACACTCCCTGTCGGTCGTGTTTTAAAACATCTCCACTCGTTTCGAATTTCATGTCTTTCGCACTTGCATCGAAATGTACTATTTTTGTTTTTATTTTGTCTTTGGTATCTTGACATAAATATACCCAAGAAAAAATATCGAAGTTTACCAACGCCGGATGTAGGATTTGAACCCACGTCCTCAGCTTTCGCAGCTGATGCCAACCACTCGGCTACTACAGCCCAGCGGACGCTGGTCGAATTTGTCGTGTATATGCAATCTCTTATAAGGCCAGACGCCTTCTAAACTTTGGTAAGGTTCGGTATCATTTCTGTGATATAATGTGACACATTATTTTTAAATTTATAAAGCAGTAACACTAGGTATAGATCTACTAGGGTGGTCTACAACAGTATGAAGAAAGTTGTTTTTCTAAAAATATTACCTCCACATACCTCACTTGTTCTATTATATAAAAGTATCATAGTCTTTAAACCAAATTTGAGGTAATTTGCTGCTTGTTTACTGGTCGCTCAAAACGGTTAAACTTTCACTGATCTCATAAATTTACACTTTACAAAAATTCTAAAATTGAAGCAGCATAATAATTGCTTAAATGAGTAGGCCTTATTGAGAATCTATAGTTAAAGCCATGTTAACTCACACCAGTTAAAAAAAAATAGGGGAGAATTTCATTTCATACATGTAAGTAGGTACTAGGTACTGCCAAATTGTCGAATTTTGAGCGACCTCTAAATGATGCTCGGTTACTCTGAAAATTGGTACACATTACTTTTAGGGCACATGTACAATAATACCTTTGGGATTTTTTTTTTATTTTTTTTTTGGACCACCCTACCTACTATGTAAATAAATATTCAAAATATACCTACTTAACTAACCTAGTGCTACTGCTCAAAAATACAACTAAAAAAAACCAGTTTGAGCTATCTGAACAGGTTTTTCTTAGAAAAAACTCGAAATAGACCAATATTTTAAAATCTTTGACACTCTTTATGAATAATCTCTTTAGAACTCAATAGTTTATGTAATTAACGATCTCGTATTCATTAACAAAAAAATTACATACCCAAGAACGAAATTAATCCGTTCTTTTGGATGGAGAAAAACCGGGATCCCATCCCTAAAACTTCTTCTTATTTCAAGGTATTCTTAAAAACTGGTAGAAAAGACAAGCATTCGAGGATCCACCAATTTCTGACAGTTATAGCCAAGTTGAGAAACGAGAGGCGCCGCGGGCTGGAGCTAGTGAAGCTAGAAATATTACTTTTGTTCTGGACTTGGCTGTTACTGGGTACCGCAACCTATACGAGTTACAGATGCCTCATTCATACTAAAATTATATTTCACGTGGGTTACTCTCGTTTTTAAGTCGAAAAATGTTTTTTCCTAACTAGTGCGGAAAAGTAAACTTTGCGCACGCTTTGCGTGCGTAAATTTCTCTTTTTAAGGTACTTGTTATGAAAAAAGTCGTTCGATACACATGTAAAAACTTCTTTTTAACTCGGGTGATTGTCGCCCTCGTTTCACTCGGGCTCCAACTTTCACCCTCGTCGAAAAATTTTTTTTTTTGCACTTGTATCGAAATGTAGGTACTATTAAAAAAAAAGTTAAAAAGCTTAGTATGAATGAGTCTCACGAGAGTTGTGTTCAAAAGATGCCTCATTTCAAAAAGGGTAGTAAGTATTTCGTTCTACGTATAATATAGTATACCAACGTTTTTTTTAAAAGGAGGAGGTTCTCTATTTCAATTTTGTAGCTTTTTTGTATTTAAAATGTATGCTAACCGATTTAAATTTGGTCTAGTTCTGATGATGGCATATATGAGAAAACCATACAAGTCTCAAATTCGCATTAAGCATGTGCACGACAAATGAACAAATAACTCAAAATCACGCAAAATAAAGAATAGAATAGAAAGATCTTTATTCAGGAACTTAGTTTTTCTTTATGTGGAAGGTAGACAACTGAGCTCTCAGCCCATCTGATGTAAAGCAGGAACTGAGGCCCATGGACATAGTGACCATAAAATCGCCTATGCACAGCCTACCCTGAGGACTTAGATGGATTGCCTCTATTTAAGGCAGTAATTACACCGGCTGTCTTACCCCCAAACCGAAACACAGCAGTGCAAACACTCCTATTTAGCGGCAGGTTAACGGGTACGATGGTGGCAGCTATCCGGGTGGACCCTGCACAAGGTCCTACCACCAGCAACTCATATACATAACAAAACTGTTGAAAAAAGTAACATTGATAAAAATCATTGGTACCTAATTTGGTAGAGTCCACGGTAAAAATACTAGGAAAAAATATACAGGGTGTTTTTTATATCATTAGCCATATTACAATATGTGTTGGGTAAAGGCGTAAAAAAATATTTGGTAAAACAAAAATAATCGATTTTTCATTATCCTTTTTGTTATAGATTTTTTTTTAAATCCCATTATCTACCGAATGTTTGGTCACTATGATCACTTGCTTACTTTGCGTACTGCCCCACCTAGTATGCGCTCATAACTGCCAAATCAGATTGGAAAGGGTGTTTGAGTTTGCAACTTTAATTAACCCGCATAAGGTAACTAATTCAATACGTAACAAGTTTCCTACGCGTGGTGGGGAATGGAGGTGGAGCTTAACTTGCAGGTAAAACCCACGAGACAGCATTATCAGTCTATCGCATACAGTACTAATAATGAGGGTATTTTGAGTTGCGCGCCGATCTGAGGGTAGTTTGACTCGAGCGTGTTCACGCAAGCGCACTCCTTCTTTGTCTACAGAGTGCTGTACAAATGGCACATGGCATCTTGCGATCAGCCGAGCCAGCATAATTTGACCTCAAGAACGGAGTAACTTAAATGTTCCGTCATACAAACGTGTACTGGTTTACCTCAGATATCGATTCTAATGCACTCTCTAAGCAAATTGAATTGTTGATGACAACGAGCAGGTACAGGTAGGTATGCGCTTGGGCAGTTTTAATCAAATAACAATCGTGTGTGCATGTAGTTAGGACATTTTATTCATTGTTTAGTGCCGATGGTGGGGTGAGTGACGTCGGCTGATCGGTGCTTGTGATGAACTCCTGATTGGCTAAGACTCGACTACTCAAACCTGCTACCCTTTTGTCTGCCATCGAATCGCACGGATTGAAACAAACTTGCCTAGTGACCACAAATTATGTTTTTGCCGGATAAAAAACGGGGAAAAAAAACTAAAAAAAAGTGTCACTTTTTTTTTCAAAAATGTTGTGTACTGGTGATCGCGAATGACATATCCAAATTTGGATAACGACATAACAGACACCCTGTATACTTATATCCTAATAATGTCTGTAATATTTTCCTTTTTCTGCACCACCCACTGCCTAAATTTTTGTGATCGTGTCTCCTCTACCCAAAGGTTGTCTGGAAGAGATCGCTTTTTAGCGATAAGGCCGCCTTTTGTGACCTCTGTTTTTTTTATTTCTTTTGTTTTGTGTACTTTTTTTTATTCGTGTGAGGTGTGCAATAAAGAGTTTTGTATTGTATTGTATAGGTATGTCAAATGTACGGTCACCAAAATATATCATTATTTAGGCAAGTGTGCCTAATATACAAGGAAATACAAAAATCCACATTCTTCCTTCACATACTTGCTTTTTATTTATAATGACAGTGTTATAATAATCGATATCGTTTCCATAATTATGTGTTCGCCCTATGACGATCAAAATACCAGAGTTTATTAGATAACTATCATAAGTTAGAGCAACCGTAATGACTACATTGTTTCCAAATTCAATTATACAACTTTATGTAACAGATGTTACTATCAGCTATTTATAGCGCAGTTCGATAATGGACTAGGTGCTTAACTCCTAATAATGAGAATATGATAATTGTGTTCATAGCTAGATGAAATTATACTATACCCGCTGACCGCTATGAAAAAAAAGGTCTAGATTATATTTTCATTCGAATTCTAATGTAAGTATTCAGTATATTAAAATATTATCGAAACCGGGTTACTCACGTATTTAAGTAGATGATTGTTCGACATGTTTCGACCCATTAAAAAGGTCCTCGTTTGGAGCACCCTCGGTCAAAACCTGACGCGTACTGCGGGCCTGCGCCCCGAATATAATAAATAGAACGGATACTGGCCGCGGGCGGGGCAGTGCAGTAAATACGTGAGTAACTCGGTTTCGATAATATTTTAATATGTTTGAGTCTCACGTTATTTATAGGAGACCTAGGCTCTCAAAACTATGTCGTGCATAGTCACGCATAGTGAGTAAATACAAATGAGTTAACTGTTTAGTTATATTTATAAGTAGTCCCTTTTTGTTATTTTTTTGAAAGTTACACTTTCTAATTAATGTTGATGAACATTTCCTGACTTTGAAAAAAAAAATCAATGGATAGAATTGCTGCCGTATTTAAAAAAACCCTAACACTATTTTCGAGAGTAATTCTTCAAGATTTTTAAACTTATTTCAATGTCATAATTAGAAGGCACACAGTTTGCTAGGCGTGCACCGTTTGATAGGCGTGTACTGCACACGTATCCGGTCTGGCATGGGCTTAAACATTAAAATGCATCATCTATCCCTTCAACCTGTGGTGTTTGCTGTTCGCAGCTCGTAATATTACAAAGTTTTTAACGGTCGTTACGATTCGTCAATAAGCCTGAAAGCCTCAATCGTACATCCTTATTCCTGTAGCTATACGGTTCAAAATCGAAAGGAAGGAACAATAAAAACGCAAGTAGGAAAACTGAAGATGTAGCTATAATATGACCATGAAATGTTTTAAATGGAGGGTTTCATACATTAGCTGTAGGTATTGTGTAGTTTAGTATTGCGAAATTGTACACATTTTTGTTAAATGTAATAACTTCTTTACATTAATTAGATGTAAACTGTTTCGAAAAAAACAAGTCTCGCTGAGTTTCATAATGGTTCGACTCAAAAATGCTTGAAAATGTCTTCATTGTATTCATTTTTTATCTATCTTTTATGTCATTGCTATTTTTAAGCTTTTAATGAAAATTTTTATTTTACACAGCAAATCTGAAAAATCAATGATCTTATTTACTTAAATACTTTTCTATAAAATCAATACTATACTGCAAAAAAACAACTGGCCGTGTGGTGACGGCAGTAAGAATACATTTGTCACTACCCCAACTCCTCTTGCGGGTGTCGTAAGAGTCGACTAAGGGATTGAAGTGTCACTGACCATTATTTGATAAAGGATTGATGATAGCTAGCAGCGTCATCACTCATCATAGTGGACACATTACTGCGATCGCCAATCCACTCCTAATGCGTCTATAATCATAGTTAATAGGAGAGGCCTACGTCCAGCAGTGGACTATCATAGGCTGATAGGTGGTGACATTATTTTACACAGCAAATCTGAAAAATCAATGATCTTATCTTCTTAAATACCTTTCTTTAAAATCAATATTATACTACAAAATACATGGTTAATAATTCTTTTTTCAGTATTCCTGATTTAAAGTTGTTTCCACCGGATCCATCCATCCGTCAAGCAGTGATGGCATCCATCTGTCCATCTATCTGTCAACATTGAGCCAAATTTAATTAGTCAGTAGCCATGATGCATCTGTGCATTTTCAACCAAATTCAAAAAGTTATTAATATTCCGAGCGGCTAGACACCGCTATTTAATAGTACATTGTGCGTCAAGGGAGGTAAGTACGGAATTACTAACGAAAGTGTTAGAAGCGCGACAAATTAGGCGGAGGGCATTTAATGACTCGAGTTAGTATTCCGCTTACCGACCGCGATTGAAGCATACAATGTTTTTCATCACACTTGCCGACAAAAAATATGTTTTATGACAAAATATTATTAAATGACGTACTGACATTTCTATTAACTACTCCCTAGGGAATTTCACTTTTCTATTACTCCCGCTACGCATGCAAGGAATGGCGCGTTTAGACAGCAACTGTGATGAAAACACAATTTTTACTAATCGACTGTTTTCGAAAATATTTTTATTAGGTATATTCGAGCCAAACAGTTACTTAGGTACCTACTTTTAAGCGTCACTGAGCTTTTCGGATTGACACACCCTAGAATCTAGGACCTAGATAATTCGAAACTAACTATAAAGTTGATAATCTACTACGGAACCTTTAATAACCAAATATAACAATTTAAAATAACCGATTTCAACCGATTTTTCAAAATACCATCATCAGAACTTGGTTGAAGACGGTTAATCTCGTAAGGCCCTACGTCCTATTTTCAGGACAACAAAAGTTACTCATAACGACCCAAGACGTTATATTTTTCAAAGATATTATATGAATTTTATTTTGTTGGTCCCAAAGTTAAAATTATATTTCGTATCACAGCCGAAGATGATTACTATTAATTACTTGCAGCAGTACATTACCTGATGCCATCCTTCACACATTTAAAGCAATAGAATAAATAAAAAGTAAAAATCAGTTCCGGTCACTTCCGGTACTGTTCCCCGCTCCCCGGCGCGGCCGCCATCTTAACGTCATTACATTTTTCTGTGTCATCCGCATCGCATCGTTTTTTTCCGTGAAAAGTGATTTAATTGGATTTCATTTGAATAGTGTTAAAAATAAGTGTACAAATATGGGAAAACGCAGAAGACACGAATACGAGGAGATTTTAAAGAAAATAGCGAGACGCCGGCGCCGATCGTTGTCGGAGTCGTGTTCATCGTCACCATGTCGGGACTGGTACTACAAAGAATACCATAATTATGAGGAGTACCAAGGTAAAGGCAGTGCTATTATCTACCAAAGTTATACATTTGATTACTGTTTTACCGATTAATTGCACACCGGTCAACAACCGGCTTCATCTGTCAAAATTATGTACCTACTATCCGTTTATTGTGGATTACTAAGATAATTATGGAAATAAGATGGACATTTGAGGTATAGGTACTCTTCGAAAATTACGCTAGACATACATACATCATTATTACCAATATATATGTACTTTTATACTCCACGTAAATCGTGTAGAGGTTATACTACTCCACTATATGTGTCGAGGATTACATTAGCTACTCCACTAAACGTGTTGAGGAATACATTACTCCACTAAATGTGTCGAGGATTACATTAGGTACTCCACTAAATGTGTTGAGGAATACTTACTCCACTAAATGTGTCGAGGATTACATTACTCCACTATATGTGTCGAGGATTATATTAGGTACTCCACTAAATGTGTTGAGGAATACCTACTCCACTAAATGTGTCGAGGATTACATTACTCCACTATATGTGTCGAGGATTATATTAGGTACTCCACTAAATGTGTTGAGGAATACCTACTCCACTAAATGTGTCGAGGATTACATTACTCCACTATATGTGTCGAGGATTATATTAGGTACTCCACTAAATGTGTTGAGGAATACCTACTCCACTAAATGTGTCGAGGATTACATTACTCCACTATATGTGTCGAGGATTATATTAGGTACTCCACTAAATGTGTTGAGGAATACTTACTCCACTAAATGTGTCGAGGATTACATTACTCCACTATATGTGTCGAGGATTATATTAGGTACTCCACTAAATGTGTTGAGGAATACCTACTCCACTAAATGTGTCGAGGATTACATTACTCCACTATATGTGTCGAGGATTATATTAGGTGCTCCACTAGATGTGTTGAGGAATACTTACTCCACTAAATGTGTCGAGGTTTTTAATACATAACTCCACTATATGTGTTGAGGATTTTAATACATAACTCCACTAAATGTGTCGAGGATTACATTAGGTACTCCACTATATGTGTTGAGGATTTTAATACATAACTCCACTAAATGTGTTGAGGATTAAATTAGGTACTCCACTATATGTGTTGAGGATTTTAATACATAACTCCACAAAATGTGTTGAGGATTACAGTAGGTACTCCACTAAATGTGTCGAGGATTTTATTTATTTATTTAATATTTATTGCACAAAAGAAAACCTTAAAGTACAAAAGGCGAACTTAATGCCAAAAGGCATTCTCTACCAGTCAACCTTAAGGCAAAGCAGAGAGGATTTTAATACATAACCACTAAATGTGTCGTGGATTACATTAGTTACTCCACTATATGTGTCGAGGATTTTAATACATAACTCCACTAAATGTGTTGAGGATTACATTAGGTACTCCACTATATGTTTTGAGGATTTTAATACATTACTCCACTAAATGTGTTGAGGTTTTTAATATATAACTCCACTAAATGTGTTGAAGTGACTATTCTCCGCGTGAATCGCGTAGAAGAAACAATAATAATACATCACTCCACTAAAAGAATCCCACGTTCCCACGCTGTGTTGTAGCAAACAAACTGGTTAAATCTTTAATATGGCTAAATTTGGTGTTCTATTTATAGGGGATCATATATATGGACTACATGGAGATGAAGACTTACCGGCAGAGCAACAGTGCCCGTCGATGTGCTCCGCGACTTATAATGCGCATCCGCTGCCGGAGGCAATGGAGCCAAACGGAGCTCTAGCGATGACCGCGGCGTCCGACGCGCGCTCAGCAAACACTTAAGTTTAGTAGAGGTCTCAACTATATGAGTTCAAAAATATCCTGTCATTTGGTGTATGCACGGCACCACTTATTTATACAAAATTACTTAAACCTGTATTAGAATATTTTTGCATATCAGCAGTGCTATCGGTAAATTGTTTTGATGCCTACTTATGCATAGGCAGGTCATATATTGAATGTCTCACAAAGGTCACTATGACAAGATACCTAAGAGTCCCTAGGGTTTGTTATTAATGATAAGAAAATATCATGATTCGAAATAAAGACTTTCTTTATGACTTCCAATATGACTATAAGTTGCCTGATGAAAAGAAACAGTGCATCATGAGCCGACTCGAGCCATTTATATCCAGCCCCATCAATGGAATTATCTGATTCCAGAAAATTGTCCAAACATGAAGATTAAAGTGCTAAACTTGGAAGTAAAGGCGGGTACTGTCTGAAATGAATATAAAAAAGGATATTTACAGTCAAAGGAAGCAGAACCAATTGGCTAGTAGCCTCGCATATATAGGATAAGTGCTCAACTGGGCACTGTCATTGAGGGATGTAGTGCCACAAAATATAAACTAAAAACTTTGAGCGACGCCGGTAGACTAATATGTGACAGCCATTATCAGGATTCACTCTCATTACTTCACAGCCCTGAACACTGAACAAAAGAGAGATATGATTAAGAATACCGGGATCGATGAACACTTTTTAGAGCCTGCATTATCAGAGCACATCAAGTCTTCAAAGGTCGGGCTCCCGCTCAACAGGACTGGCTCCGAGGTGAAACCGACGTCTTCGCGTATCACCTATAGGCAACCGGCACCGACACAATACCCACGATACAACCATCGCGGGGCTTTAAACTCCCGGGACGCGCTACCACGAGCACCAGCGGCGACGGAGCGCCCGCCCCCGCGCCGCGCCGCCCGCGCGACCGCCGCGAGCGGGGGGCGCCGTCGTCGAGGGGCCGCCGCTCCACACCCTATATGAGACGACAGGTACCTATTCCTGGTTATTGTCACTATGGTCATGACCGGTGATGTGCATTCACTAATGATTGCGCCGTCTTGAACTGGGATAAGACTATGGAGCTACAAAATACTGCTTGCAATTAACATTAATATGCATTACTCCATCCCAAGTAAAAATAACGGATGAATGCGTAGCTACCTGTTGCACTATGATTTCATATAACGATGTACGCCTTGTGTACAACAGTTTTTCTCACCTGTTTTCAGTGTCCGAGCCGAATGGGACTCATTGATTTGTTCTAAATCTTAAAGAATTAAATAAGTACATTTCTGTTAATCATTTTAAAACATTACAGTACTGCAATAAAACTGCTAGATTTAATTATTATATGGCAAAAATAGACCTCTAAGACTCTTATGCCTAAATTTCATTATGCAAAGATGTACAATTAGATACCTTGCAGAGTTCCTAGAACTTCTGACCTTGGTTTATCCTGCTGTTATCTATGGATTAATGTATACTTTTAGTATACATTAATCCATAGTTTTAGTTGTTGGAATGGGAAAAGTTTTTAGCATTACAATATCGAAAAACTACAACAACAACAAACAAATTACTATATTCACTTAATTCCAGACCTCTCATGGTTGGCATATAATATACTGACCTTCCTCATTCCAATTGGGAAAAATAATTATTTATTAGAAATTTATAGTGATGCATCTATTAGTGTCTCTGGGGTATAACATGTGGTGGAAAAGAGCTAATGGAAATTGGTCGGATAATGAACAGACCCCCTTCATATATTATAAGCACTTTGGAATTAATAACTGGTTTTCTATGAACTTAAATTGTCTACAGCAAATCTAAGGAATTGCATCATTTTACAAAAAAATAGAAAAAACAACGGCCATAATGCTATATACATATGACGGAGTACAACACTCTAATTGGAATAAAATTGCAAGAAGTATTTGGCAGTGGTGCGAGTCACATAACTTTTTTGTCTTCGCATCTTGTATAAGATCTTGTGATAATGTGGTAGAAGCAGTTAGATCTATGTTCAGATATAGTAGACGCATATACTTTCAATTGGCAAAATATAAAATTCTATGCCTTTCTATTATTCAGCCTAATTATTAAATTATGCCTAATTATGCGGGAAAAAATAATTTGGAGTAAGCTAAGGATTGTAGTTGCACTCTATTGGCCATATGTCTCCTCTGACAATTCTTTAGATTTGATAAGTTTCTATTAAAAAATCCTTTCAGGATCTATCATCTACTTCATGCTAGTGTTATCCTGGTGGCAGCCAAATTATCAGGGAATTAATGATCATAATATGTGGCATACCATAGGTATTCATAGATATAATGATGGCATCTCTAGCAATAAGTAGACTAAACCAATTCAGTTGTTCAATTAAGTCATGGTGGATGTTATGTAAAAACAAAACCATTAATGTCTTTGAAACCAATGTCAATGATGTATTATATTTCATGACTATTCTATTTCAAGAGAGTGGTACGAGTTATAGCACTCTAAATACCTACAGATCAACCTTGTCGATTATACTATGTAAATCCAAGTGCCACATCTAGCAATTGTGTCAATCGAGTTTTACAGGCTTAGCACCTTCGCTGCGGCAATTAGCTTAACTTGTAATTAACCATACTTTGTAAGGGATCGACACGCCCCCTACCGCAGTGAACGTGTTGGCTGATTTGTCACATTCAGTTTGTACTCTTATCGATAAGGCATTTACCCCAAGATTGCAGACAATAAGTCTAATACGATTAAATAATAATTATGTCAACACAAAATAATATTACTCTAATTAAAATTACTAATATTATAAAGACGTCAATACCTGGGGTTTGCCAACCGCTAATCAGATACCCTTTGTAACAGAAAATCCCAGTATTTGCCCTAAATTTACATGTTACATTGTCAATCTGAAGAGTATCTATCTATTTATTGGTATATTATGAAAGCCTTGTCCCCAAAAACCATTGGGTAATAAAGTTGTTGGGAGACAGTGGTATTGACATCACTATCTACTTGGCTCACAGTACACGCGCAGCTTCTAAGTCTGCCGCTTAGCGTGCTGGGGTTAATCTGGAGACGGTTCGCCAGGCTGCAGGTTGCAGTGATCGCTCCAACGTGCTCTTTAAGTATTATTATAGAGAAGTACTACAGAAACAATAACTTTGCTAACGCAATATTCGAAGCAAGTGTATGTCATGTTATGTTTTATTAAACAGAATTTATAAATATTCTAAAACCTGTTATACCTAACAAATACAAAGGAATAATAAATGCTAATTGATTATTAAAAATATTATTTTCATCATTACCATTAAATAGGCAATTGGTAGAGTGAACCGGTAATCTATGGTCGAATTCTTATAATTCATTATTTATTTTTATATTCGACTACTGCAATGCTCTAAACATCTGCAAGTAATTAATAGTAATCATCTTCGGCTGTGATACGAAATATAATTCAGAATCAAACGAACTTACCTTGTGATGTTTGATTCAAATTATGTGAGTATACACAGCCGAAGATGATTACGTCGTCCCAGCCCTCCCGCCCAAAATAAAAATAAATGAATTATAATCATAATAATAATAATACGTACGCGTATAACACAAAATGCTCTAAAATAATGACGTTAAGATGGCGGCCGCGCCGGGGAGCGGGGAACAGTACCGGAAGTGACCGGAACTGATTTTTACTTTTTATTTATTCTATTGCTTTAAATGTGTGAAGGATGGCATCAGGTAATGTACTGCTGCAAGTAATTAATAGTAATCATCTTCGGCTGTGTATACTCACATAATTTGAATCAAACATCACAAGGTAAGTTCGTTTGATTCTGAAATATAATGTCCTTTTTTTTAGGACACCGGGCTATTATTTAACTTGTCCCAACATAGAATGGGATTACTAAACTGAAGTGGCAATGGGCGGGGCACATTGCTCGTAGAACCGATGGCCGTTGGGGCGGGAAAGTTCTTGACTGGCGGCCACGTACCGGAAGACGTAGCGTGGCGACCCCCACAAGGTGGACCGATGACCTGGTGAAGGTCGCAGGAGTCCGCTGGATGCGGGTGGCGCAGGACTGGTCATTGTGGCAATCTTTGGGGAGGCCTATGTTCAGCAGTGGACGTCTTTCGGCTGATATGATGATGATGATGATGGTATCGAGTTATTTTAGTCCATTTGTCGTGCACATGCTTTATGCTAATTTAAGACTTATATGACTTCATCATGGATGCCACTGTCAGAACTGAACCAAATTCAAATGAAACCAATCGGTGAACATCAGCTTTCAAATAAAAAAAGAATCATCAAAATCGGTTCACTCAATCGAAAGTTATGAGTATACCTCGATATTTTTCTAGCAGGAACGAGAGATTGGAAAAATAAGATGTATCGACATAACTGTTATCGATAAGTCTTAAAGTAGTCGATAAATATAAATAAATAAATAATTTGCGGTAGCTTAATATATTAACATAAATTACAAGAATGCAATTCATACCTACTTAAAATGATATATTATAATTTTCATATCTTGTATTTAATACCCATCAAATAACAAATACTAGTAAAATATACTCTAACTAGCGACTCGCTCCGGCTTCGCACAGGTACTATACCTACAAATAAACCTTCCTCTTCAATTACTCTACCTATTCAAAAAAATCTCATCAAAATCCGTTGCGTAGTTTTGAAGATTTAAGCGTACAAAGGGAAATAGGGACAGAAAAAGTGACTTTAATTTATACCTACTATGTAGTGAAGAGATAATTAATATAAAGTATTAGATATTTCAAACAAAGCCTAGATGGGTCCTGTATTTCTTGGTTAGTACCTGTTTTTATGAAGTTAGAACGGTTTACTTATCGACAACAGTTACGTCGATATTTAATTTTGTCATTGTCTCGTTCCTGCTAGAAAAATGTCGAGGTATACCTACCTAGTAATGAGGTAACAAACATAAAAAACAAAATAAAAAAAAACATACAGTCGAATTGAGAACCTCCTCCTTTTTTGAAGTCGGTTGAAAAATAGACCCAAATTCATTCTTAATTTCTCCCTAACTATAGCAACGAGAACTTGTTCAATCATCATCATCTCAGCCATAAGATGTCCACTGCTGAACATAGGCCTCCCCTCTGGACCTCCACATGTACCAGTTAGATGCAATCTGCCTGCATCCAGCGTATCCCGGCGACCTTCATAAGGTCGTCTGTCCATCTTGTGGGTAAACGTCCTACGCTGCGTCTGCCTAGCCGTGGTCTCCACTCGAGCACTTTTCGACCCCATGTGTGTGTTACCACCATCGGCCTCATCTCTAAACTCAGAGTCGCTCAAAGAGCTATGGAGAGGGCTATGCTCGGAGTTTCTCTGCGTGACCGAATCAGAAATGAGGAGATCCAATAGGGGAACTAAAGTTACTGATTTAGCCCTCCGGATTAGCAAGCTGAAGTGGCAATGGACAGGCCACATTGCACGCAGAGCGGATGGTCGAAAACTATAGTTACTACGTAATAAATTTCTATTCAAACTTAAGCTAAATCCCCAATATTAATTCATTAATTTTATAATTATTGAGACTAGCGAATTTCATAATATTTTCGATATCACAGAATGATTATGCCCTCGAGATGGCCCGCTCTAATTAAATTAGGGGTCCTTAGGCATTGACAGGGGTCTAAATATCGACGGCGAAAAGCAAACACGTAGTAACCCACAAAAATGAAATTGTTCACCAGAGCCGAAAAACCTCCAGAGTTTTGAAAAAAAATCATAACTTTCGTATTTATGCTCACATCTTATTAAAAATTGGACACAATATCCACATTTTTTTTGTCTTTAATTTCATTTAAATAAATTTCACCATAAGTTATTACAAGTGGAGTTATGTGGGTTACTACGTTTTGGTTGTTTTTTTACAGTTAGCAAACACGTAGTAACCGACGTCAACAAATGTATGAAATAGCATTTTTCTATCGTTTTTGTGGATAGCAAAAACGCAGTAACCCACTTTAAGTTTACTAAAAGTAACGGTAATAAAGTGTTAAACCACATGCTTTAGATAATTTCAATGAACCCAGTGCTGTAACACTATTTGTTTTCGTATTGTAAGTATTTTCAAATGCATTAAATGTATTGCCAACATTTTTAGGATGACTTTTAAAGTGACTTTAATGGAATCGCGAAACAAAACACACGACTTTTCAAATGTTTCGTTAAAAATGAGAAGAGACTTAAAGGAATTAAATATGAAAATCAAACCACTTGAAGTGTAATAATCAAAAATGAAATAATTAAATTAAAAACGAAACGTATAAGTATACCTTTATCTTGAAAAATCATAATTAGACTTTTATAAAATGTATAGTTTTAGCAAAGTATAACATAATTGAGCCCAGTTTAAACAAGATAAACAACTAAAAAATCTATAAGTACTTCTATCTAGCACGTTTGAGACTGATAACATTTTTTAGTTGTTTATCTTGTATCTAAAGTATCAATCATTTATTCATAACCATGAAGATAAATTATTATAATATTTATAATAATATAAATGCAATATGAACTCTACATATAGAAAACATAATGAGATCCTATTAAATAATAAAGAAACGTCCACGCTGGACAGAAGAAACGACTAAATAAAAAAGTATGTCATTCTATCTTTATACTACTTTTGCTCAGTCTATATCTGCAGTATCAGTTATCTTCATTAATAATCATGTAGTTAATTATTATAATATAAACACAACGTTAACTTTGCATAATATACCTATACTAACAAAAGAAAAGCGTACTTTGAATACGTCCAAATAAAAAAAATAAAAAACTAACATTGTTAATAAAATTAATCACTTTAATATTTTCTTCGGTTACTGAGATGATTGCTCATGAAATAAAAGTATAGAAACGGATAGTATATTAATTAAATTGAACTTCATCCCAATGTTTCGAACAAACAAAATAAGAAAGATAAGTACAAAAACTACCCACAAAGAAAAATTTACTTAACCACAGACAATATTAGGGTTCCGTAGCCAAAATGGCAAAAACGGAACCCTTATAGATTCGTCATGTCCGTTTGTCCGTCTGTCACAGCCGATTTACTCAAAAACTATAAATGCTACAGTGATGAAATTTGGTAATGATATGTGTTTTATGGACCGCTACAAAATTGTGATACTATATTGTAAAAAAAATAATTGGGGTTGGGGCCCTCCATACATGTAACTGAGGGATAGAATTTTTTTTTTAGTTGTATATAAGCGTGTGAGGTATCAATAGGATCAATAGGAGGTATCAAAAGGTCTTTGAAAATGATATAAAGGTTTATATATCACATTTTTATTTAAGCTAACCGTTTTTGAGGTATCAGCTGTCAAAGTCTGAAAAATGTGTCCCCCCCCCCTCTATTTTTTAAACTACGTGCTATAAAATTCAAAAAAAAAATATTGCATATTAATAAACTCTATCAACGATTTTTAGTTTGATTAAATTATCTCTTATACTTTTGAGATAGGTTGATTTAACTGTATTTTTTAATGATAATGGTACGGAACCCTTCGCGCGCGAGTCTGACTCGCACTTGGCGAGGTCATTGTGATAATGAAATATTCAAATTTTAATAGGATAGAAACAAGCTTATCACTATCACCAGCTTGGGATCTTATAGTTCATCTAATAAAGGAGCAGACAGGCTCGCATAGACCGTGAGACTAATGGGTACGACGGTATTGAGCTTTTTAGTACAGGCAATTTTTACAAATAAGAAATACGTATGTATGTAAATAATATGTATGTTTCGGTTTAGTGCATGTGGATCTTAAGAAGTACTACAAATGTTTTTTTAATAGATGTGTCCCGCTGAGTTTCTTGCCGGTCCCAAAATTGGGATACCTTCCTAACAATACAATCATACAAAAGAAGGGATTTCTTCTCAAGTCAGAAGTGTAGGGATAGAACCGGCGTAGATTATTTATTTTGTTTTTGTCTTCATTTTGAAAATACTTATAATGAATAACTAGCTTCATTTGCAATATTTGTAATATCTACATCACTTAAAATGTCTGTGGTTTAGTATATTCTTTGTGGGTAGTTTTGTACTTATCATTCTTATTTTGATGTAAGTAGATCTATCAAATTTCCTCGATTGTCAGTCGCCCGCAGACCACGAACCCCTATAAAGTGTTCGAAACGTCGGAATGAAGTTAAATTTAATGAATATACGTGCGTTTATCCGTTTTAATTTTTTCATTTTAATCAGTAATCACTTTAGACAAAATTCTCGTTATAATGTTTCAAAATTTCAAACACTTCGACTCACTTTTGCTCCGCGGACCGCACTGAGTGACGTCGTAAGCGTATGCGCAATGGCGGCGACTGCCACGTTAAAACGTTTTAAGGCGCGCGAATCTAAGCCCCTACACCCTACAAAAGTGAAGTAATTATTAAGTAGCTAGCTTTACGTGATCCTTGTAAACACAGTAAAAGACAAGATTCTTGAATTTGACACAGCTAGCCAAAATATTATTTCCTGCCAAATGGCGTAACTGCAAGACTTTCAAATCTATGAGCGGCAAACACGTAGTAACCAGCATCGTCGTCAGAACAACGGGTGGTTTTAAGTCCTGTAAATGCTTTGATTTAAATAACAGAGGTTTTTTTGCTACTTACTACGTGTTTGGAGAATACCTTTCAAGAAAAATGGGAAAATTTGTAGTTCCTAATTTCCTTGTTTTTCATCATATCGGCACGCGGATGGCACCAATCGACGCGGAAAAAATCGAAGATTCCGAAAGTGCAATAAAAAAAATTTTGACCTTGTGTTGGTTACTACGTGTTTGCTTTCCAGCGTCGATATCGTTGGTTCAAAACATAAATTCTGCTTCTATGATTTAATAGAAAATGGGAGTCTTAACTGTTTACACACATAGGTATTTGGATAAACTATTGCATACAGTAAAAAAGGGAGTAAAAAAGACAGGGAGGTGCTGCTATGCTATTCTCTTATTCACACATTCGACGCTGCGTTCGTCAACGAGCTCGACGTCGAGACAGCCTTGTCTAAAATCCTAGCTGTTTTATTTGACATTAGGAATCGAGGCTGTGAGCGAGCTTGTGGGCGAGTTCGTCGCTGTTTTTCGTTAGAGAATACGAAGTTCGTACATTAAACGTCAAACTCTCGACGCAGTGTAGTTCCAACTCACGCCGCATTCGTCGCCGAGCACTAGTGTCGTTTAAAGTATATTTAGTGAATACTATTTTTAGGCTCGACGCTGCCGCAGCGATGACACAGCGCTGACAGCAAGGCGGTTTGCTTAGTGAATAACACTGCAGGCCTAGCCGAGACGCCATTTTGCAACCGTACACGATAAGCGATAAGTAATAAATGTATTAGAATGACAGATTTGAACGATAAGTCACGTGTTATGGTCACGTGACTTATCGCTTATCGTATACGATTGCAGAATGGCATCTTGGCTAGGTCAGATTCATAAGTACCTGAACATAATAGTAGTTTATGCAACTGTACGTAATGAGGGGCATTACAACTCTAGTGTGGGTTTATGAAACGAACCGAAGGTGAGTTTCATAATAGCACCGCACGAGTGTTGTAATGCCTGATTACGTATAGTTGCATACACTACTTTATCTACACACATATCATAAGTGCTCTAAGATGCGTTCAGAAACAAAGCCTTCTCATACTTGGCTCTCGACTTTTGCGGCAACAGGTTTTTAGTTGCGGTCATAGCTGCATTGACTATGTCCGGTGGAGTGCTTATATCGTTATCCGAGTCACTGCCACTCATTATCAAGTAATTATCAGTATTATTACAAAGTATTCACAATTTTTCACTTGTAGTAGCAAGCCAACAAACAAAAGACAGCTCGGAATGGCAGCCATTTGAATCTCTGACATTTTTTTTAATCATAGACAATCGAGTGATGTCCCTATTCTTGTGTCACTCGATATGAAAATATCGTCCAAAAACATACTGAATTAACTTTTTGTGTTGATGACCGGCTGAATATCTATAGATACCAGAATAGACACCCCACTTGAATCTGAGAACTGTTTCAAATTTAAAACTCATAACCTCCGGAAAAATCGCATATAATGTTAACTTTATGTATGTGCCAAGTTCTGATGGTGGTTAATGCTGGTCATTGTCTATTGTTTCTGACCGCATTTTAGAGCACTTAACGATATTTGTGTAGATAAAATACCAAAATTCTAATGGATTTGGAAGTTTATTGATTTTGTAATGGATTAAGACTAGAAAACGGTTGTCGAACTGAAGATTGAGCTGTAAAACAGGGACGTAAAGTCACTGGTATTAAAGAAAATTACTAGAACTTAGTTCGTTTCATGGCAATTTACTTGAACCTTATGTTTTTATTTATTTCATTATTGCATTGTACAGGCGTAACTGGCAGACGCCTTCAGTTTCCTAAAGATGCATTTACACCAAACGAGCATTCACTCATTCTATACCCCACTCCACGAAATCAACGAATTTCGTGGAATCACATTTTGTGTAACGAATTTCGTAGAGTGGGAGATAAAATGAGCGAATCCTCGTTTGGTCTAAATGCACCTTAACATACTCTCAACAAGAAGTTTATCTTTAACTCAATTTTATTTTAAAATAAAACACTGAAATATCAAGAGAACACTTCCTTTGACACACTATTTGTATTTAACTACATCAAAGAAATCTTCTTACAGCATCTTCATAAATAAATATGTAGACATATGTTTACCTTATGCCCTAGGCTTTAAGATACAAAATTGTCTACATATTTATGCCCTCGACCGTACTAATCACCCTACTTGTCTCAAGATAAATTCGAGTGAAAAACAAACGACTTTAGCGGATTTGTTTATAGGATGTTGTCAGAATCAACTCTTATGTTCTAAAATTAACTCTAAATTGTAAGTGTTACAGTTCAAAACTGCGATTTGAGGGAATAAGGCGTCACAGATCACTTCAAATACAATAGGGATGATGACTGTAGTTAAAATAAATTATTTAACATTATGCACGACATAATACACAAATAAATTATTACTAAGATATATATTGCAGTAAGTTTTGTACAGAACTTCTATTTAATAAATTGGAAAGAACTTAAAAGAGTAGGTCAGTTTGGCAGTACTCAAACCTGAAATCACTAATTTTGAATATTGTGTAAATTCCATAGTGGTGATCGTTTTGTTTGACAGTTCGAAAAAAGATGCTGATTTGACTTGCCAGTCATCATGTCAATTGCAGCATAATATTATGTTCATAATTATAATATTTTGAAAATTTTTGAAATACTTTACCGGTTTTGTCACCATTTTTTATATATTATGACTATCAATAATTTTCGGGTGAATCAATTTTTTTGATTCACCTGAGTCACGCTGGTTTTATGCAAAATTATGCTACTTAAACTATGCAAAAGTGCATTTTTCTGATTTTAATAAGCCCTTTCCTTAATGGGCCACCTACAAACATAACTACATGAATGTTTGTATAATATACTTAACTAGCATCATTTTGCATAAAACCAGCGCGCACGAAAAAAATGGCTGGAAAAAGGATCATCCTCTAAGATTTGTCTATTTTAGTGACGGTTTTTTTTGTGGATTGGATCTTTTTTCCTAAATTGCGTTCTATTGAAAGTCAGCCATATTTGTTTTTTTTTTTTCGTTTTCTATTGGCTCATGAAATACGTAATGCGGTGTCTACTTTATTAGTCAGTGTGTAGTAAACTACTTTTGAAATTTTCGGAACCCCTTTGTAAGAATGTTTAGCGAGAAACTCCAATTACGAGTATTAGTTTCAACAACTATAAGTTTATTATGGCTGCTATAAAATTAGTTTTGGGAATCGAAATAAGTTTGACGTTATGGTGAAGATATTATGAAAGAAATATGATTCTGTTTTCGATGTTTCAGCAGTTAAAATAAGATACGTATAAGGAATTTATTATATGACCGATTAAGTGTTACAGCACTTAGAAATCTTAGAATAACGATTAAAGTGATTTCTGAAGAACCATTTATTTGGTAGAAAGGGAATAAACATACCGAAAGAGGTTAAAATTATGACTATTATGAGATACCTAAGGTCACTTTGCACGATCGGCTCTAATAATAATATGTATACGATTTGGAACCTTATGCCTTTGACATAGGTTCCGAAATGTATACATATTATTAGACGTGACTTTACCTAAATAGTTTCGTGTTTTTCAAGTGATTCTACAAAGACTAGACGTCATTCTAGTATGTTGGAACGCCCACGTGGTTCGTTTGTGATGAGAATAACCCGTATGCTTCCACGAACTATGTATATCGTATATCAAATGAATAGTAACATCAGTATTGCACTATGGAGCAAAGTTATAATATTGCAGTTACAGTTACAAACTTTACTTAGTGTTTCAATATTTTATATACATTTATAGAACGATATACAATTATTGGAAGGGCAATATATTCCATTACTACAATAAATGTTACCTATACAGTATGCTACCATCATCCAGGCTTCTTTTGAAACCAAGCAATGGGATGCAGATTTTTAATAAAACCCAGAGTATGTGTTAAGTACCTACTCAATATATAACTTTGTAAGAAAAGTTTAGTTAGAGCAATGTACTTAAAAATGAATTCTTAATTAGCGTTTGACATTAACAGATAGCAGCCACTTGCAGTGTTTGACAACTAAGCATAATATGCTTTACATAGATCGTTCGAGAGAAATAAAATTAATTGTACAGTAAATAATTTCAATATTTGTCAACTGTCAATACTTCAAAGTAATTATGCTGACTTCAATTAAGGTTCGTTTTCCTATTACTTGACATAGTTTTTAATATTAGCCTTGACATTACCAGACATGTAATGTCGTATTTTTGTAAAATTATATTTGCATGCATTCTTATGTTTTACTGCAAATTATAAACTGAATTGATTGATTGCTAGTAATGCGTATTAATTGTCCATTTTATTAAAAGTCTGGGTCATGGTAACACACTAGATTATTTAAAGAATATATTTTAGAGCATTGTCTCCCTAACGTTGCCAGGTGCATTCAGACCAAACGAACATTCGCTATTCTATCCCCCGCTCTACGAAATCAACGAATCACGTTTCGTGTAACGATCGAATTTCGTAGAGTAGGGGGTTAGAATAGCGAATGCTCGTTTGGTCTGAATGCACCTTTACTTAAACGTTTTAGACGTTTTTAAAAGTCTCAACACAGTTTTTTTCTCAGATCAAGTATCATTAATTTGATGCAGGTGACCGAAGGTAAAAATCTGTATTTCAACATTTTCAACCCAGGCAAAGTTAGGTATGGCAATTGGCAATGTTAGGCCGTCGGGACGTCGATTCACACGTATGTTTACTCGAGCATTAATCAAACCGAATACATGCAAATGGGCGCTAAACGCCGTGTTGCAATTAGCACTGAAGGGACCACTATTCGCTCACGTAACATAACAGGAATTAGTGTTGTTCTTTGCGAACATTCTCCATTATATATCAAGAATGTTCTCAAACAATATGGTTTCATATACTTGTATCATCATCGTATGAATAGTCTAATATAGTCCACAGATGGACTTAGAGTGAAGACACACTTATCAGCATGCATACGCATTTTGTCTAACAAAATTGGCTGTTTAGTATGAAACGTGTAAGCATGCGTACGCGTGCGGAAAGCTGTACGCGGTCCCATACTAAACTGACATTTTCTATTGACAAAATGCGTACGCATGCTGATAAATGTGTCTTCACCCTTTAAGTTCTTCGCACTTTACAACAACTCCATGCGAACGCGGCATCAACTCTACCTACTCTTTCGATGAGTAGTCAACTGGTTGATCCACCGAATAGTCACTAATGGACAACGCGGCGTGAACGAGTGGGCAATGAAAATGTTTACTCGATACACGTCAGTCGCAAACGCATAGTCGCCGCGTGGACAACGTGTGGTCAATGTGTGACGAACGTGTTGGGGTTGACCTTTAGTGTACGACGTAGACCACTCGTCGTACACTACTTTAATATTCTTATTTTATATTCAACCTTGAACATAACATGGGGCTTAAATAGTCAGCCTCCGTAGCCTAGTTGGTAGTGACCCTGCCTACGAAGCTGGAGGATTTGGGTTTGAATCCCGGCGAGGGAATTGTTTGTGTATTTATTTATCACAAATATTTGTTTATTGGATATGGCTGTCTGTGTATTTAAGTATCTATCTTAATATATATCGTCGCCTGGTACCCACATCACAAGTCTTAATTGAGTTTACCGTGGGAAAAGGTCGATTTGTGTAAAGGTGCGTGCAGACGAAAAGAGCATTCGCTGTTCTATCCCCCACTCTACGAAATCAACGAATCACGTTTCGTGTAACAATCAAATTTTGTAGAGTAGGGACATAGAACAGCGACTGCCCTTTTGGTCTGCATGCACCTTTAGATGTCCCTAGATATTGTTTTATTTATTTTAAGTCGAGTCGCCGTTATGTTGTTATACTCGTAATAATGTCCGAAGACCTTAAGGATTTAAGTATTGTAAGTGTCAATGCTAATGCCCATATAATCGTTACATAATATGCCCATTTGTCGATGATTTAAAACGAACCCCAAAATACGTAAGTCTAAAATTACAAGCCCCATTAACGATATTTATATTATTTGTTTACTCTTGACTCTTGACCGACAATTTGTGGTAAAGAAATAGACCCATTACCGGCGGGTTATCACGGTTTCATTAATAGTATAAAGTTCCAAATGACGTTGGTTTGGACGCGAACTGATGGTGTGTTCGCGTGATGTGACCTTCCAGCGATACTTGTGGCTCTCTGTTACACCATAGTGTAATGTCCTGGCCACGACATTTGTCTAAGGCGACCAGCGGCGAGCGAATCCATGAGTTGGAGCGGGATGCTGATATGGGTACGAGACGGAGCACCATACGTTTTCCGCGAAGCCGGTCGCTTTAGACCGATGTCGTGGCCGCGGCGTAAAGATGCATTTAGACCAAACGAGCATGAATTCGCTCATTCTATCCCCCACTCTACATAATCAAACGAATTTCGACGAATCACGTTGTAACGAACGGATTTCGTAGAGTGGGGGATAGAATGAGCGAATCATGGTCGTTTGGTCTAAATACACGTTAAGCGATTATGTGCCTTTTTTTTTAAAGTTGTCCTCCCATTTTTTTTGGTCTTGGAACTTTTAACATGATTCCCACTCTGAATCGCGAGCTCTTTCGATCTTGAGATATTTTTTTCGTCCCAAGTGTTTTTCATTCCGTTACCATTTTTTCATACATTTTGTATGGCGGTAACGGGATGGAAAGTTCTAAAAATGTATATAGCTAAATTTCAAAATAAAAAATAATAAAAAAAAACATAAAAAAATACCCACGTTACAAAAAAGTGGGGGGACAGTTATGAAAAAAAGGCTCGAATATGGCGCAAATTTGAAGCGATTATGTATTGGACGCGAACTTGTGGTCGGTTCGCGTAATGTGGGCGTCTCTATCACCGATCCGCAGTTATATCATGATGTGGATATTGAGGATAGAGAACAAATTGAGGCCTTTTATTTATCTATATTTGTGTCTCACTGTTATGGGAAACCTTGTTCAGAAAGACTATTTTAACAAGTTTATCACAGTTGGGATCACGACCCTGTACCTGTAATCACCATTTAGGTCACCTTTGACTGTACACAGAAAAAATGTGTGTAATATATTAAAAAAATCTAGCGACCTCCCCGGTTTTTCACGGGTACTATATCTACATAAAAACCTTCCTCTTGAATTACTCTACCTTTTAAAAAAAATCTCATCAAAATCCGTTGCGTAGTCTTAAAGATTTAAGCGTACAAAGGGACATAGGGACAGAAAAAGTGACTTTATTTTATACTATGTAGTGATGATGTATGTAAAAAGTATTCGGTGTGACTGACGGCCACACAGTCTCGGAAGCCATTTGTATTGTGAGCCAGCGCCTGATTGTCACATTTTGTTCCGATTATTTCTGTTTTTGTGGCTTCGGCCCGTTTTGATTCGCCGCAATTAATCAACCACTGACGATTATTAAATCGGATAACTTATACTATTCAACGTTAAAAAGTGGGTATGATACAGATTGATTTTCCGACTACAATATCATGGAGTTAATTTAATTCAATTATTTATTGCAAATCACATTCAGTTAATATTCCTACAGTTGGATCTTAAATAATTGGATACCTGTGACGCCGACGGCGTGTAAGGGCACAGCAATATTTGTGAACGAGGACAGTTTTTGTTTCAACAATTTCAAGATTTTCAAGTGCTTTCAACCTTTATAATTTACTCATTAACAGTGATCGGTTTTTTTGGGTTTTTAATTGGGGTTATTAAATCTTAAAATGAAGCCATGGTTTCTAGGAACAGATTTCTATATCTCTCATAGTTTGTAACCTCTCCATGCAAAGTCAAAGAGTCGGCGGTGTTGCTATATTGCAGAATTAATGCAGTTTACTAAAATCGATCTCATGGTTCCTAAGACACGAATTCACTATCTGTTATGGTTTCCAAAACCGCCATACTGACCCATTTAGGTTGATTACCCTGTATATCCTTTGTCTTTCATTTTGTTTCTGTCCCTTGTCGGTTATTTCATTGTTGTTAGTAAAGTTGGCTTCCGTATGGTGACCGAACCGTTTGTATGTTTATGAATACGTGTGTTTATTGTCTAAACGCGATCAGGTGGCATCTGTTTCGTATTGGACTGTTTCTTTATTGATTTAGGTATCGGTAGCTACAAACAGGGCTGGATTTAAGGGCCCCTACAATCAAGATTTCGAAAAAAAAATCAAATTCCAACTAATATACAATAGTAATTTTTTTTTACTCTATTTAATGAACTACTCCGGGAACTAGATTTCAGCGAAATCATCAACGATTTTTCGTCGAAAAAAGTTCGAAAGATTCCGTTCGTTAACGCTAATATTTAATTTCAGATAATTCTCGTTTCGGATTATATTTATATGTTTGTTAAAAAACAAAATAATCTATACTTGTTTCCATAAAAAAAAAATATTGTAAAACTTGACTTAAAAAAATGGTCTACTTTATTTGGAAAATAATTGGGGGCCAGGGGGCCTCCACTCTTTTGTTGCCCCGAAGCCTCTCAACATCTAAATGGCTACAAATCTGCTGTATCCTAGACTTTACTTTGGTTCTGCTGCGGATGGTATCATTTCTAATCCGATCACGCAGAGAGACTCCTAGCATAGCCCTCTCCATTGCCCTTTGGGTTACTTTGAGCACGTGATGTCCATTGTAAGCGACCACGTTTCAGTACCGTATGTCATCACTGGCAACACACACTGATCAAAGACTTTCGTCTTCAAACACTGCGGAATATTGTAGCGTAGGCCCCCCACAAGGTGGACTGATGACCTGGTGAAGGTCGCAGGAGTCCCCTGGATGCGGGTGGCATGGACGTCTTTCGGTTAGTATTATGATGATGATGATCATCATGTGGTATTATAACAAAAATCTTTTAGCCGATTGAATAAAATTTAAAATATTTCAATGAATCGCAGAGTTTATGATAGCTCTTCAGATAATAGAAAACATATGAAATCAAAATATTGGAATAACTTTTAATGTGGTGCACTGAAATAAAAATAAGTATAAACAAATCCAAATTCATTCAATAGGGATTCAATAAAAATATAACTAAACTAAAATAAAAATTAGAAGAAAGGTAAACAATATTCGATATTGCTGGAAATGTTGTTTCAGCTAGTGTTATCAATACATAAATTTGATATCTTTGTTAATAAAAACTTATGTTATGAATTACATTTTTGAATATTTCATTTCGACATGCCATTTTTTTGTGTATACTCTGTCTAGCAAGCACTGTTAGTATACTTTGACCCAAGAAAACAAACGGGGTAATTGCATGCAAAAAATACGCAAGTAATTATAGCGGGTTACATTAATTAACTACACGTTCTGTATCTCAGAAGAGCAAAGCAATATTGTCCATCCTTCAATATGGACTTCCACAATGTAACGCCTGATTCAATTAATTAAATAAAACCGTTTAAAAAGAGACGGCAAATTTAAACTTCCTACATTTTCCATAATGACCTAGAAATATTGTACTATTCCTTTTTCCACCAGATTCTGATACATTTTTGGTAACAAAAAAGGAAAGTTTCATACACATTTCGGGACATTTTCGGAAACGTAGTGCATCTTGCTCAGTATCGTTAACACTATCAGCCTTCCAATTTTTATTGACGTGTTCCTCTCTTCTTTTCTTTTATTTTACTGTCAAAGTCAAAGTCAAGCTATTCTTTATTCAAGTAAGCTTATTAATAATCATCAAGAGAGAGAAAAAAATCTACTACTGGTTCTCTACACCGTTCCTGAGAAGAACCAGTAAGAAACTCAGGTGGACTTATTTTTTCAAAAATCCGTAATTTTTTATTCTCTAATCCCCTTATTCATAAACGTCTCGTAACTAAGTAAGCCGCTAAGTATTGTTTGTGCCTTTCACTCTCACAGACATATTGATATTAGCGAAAGGGACAAACAATACTTAGCGGCTTATTGAGTTAAGAGGCGTTTAGGAATTAGGGTGTAAAAATACAAACTTTTTGAGATATGCTCTATTTACTACGGATTCTTAAGATACCAGGGTAGCAATGTACCGAGGAGAAGTTTCATAAGTTGCGAATCTTCTATAGAGAATGTTCTCGGCAATGTAAATTTTACAAGCAATCAAATCATACCACAACCGTTGTATATTCATGCCTTTAAAAGTATATTTCACGCCTTGTTTATTCAATTGTGAAATACAATAATCTTCATAACAATTTTTATAAGTGCTCATGGAAACATTCTCAATGAGAACTTACTCTTAATTCTCATGAAAATTCTCGGAAATTTCCGAGTATATTCCCGCAATTTTGAGAATGTTCTACAACGTGTAAAGTCCATTTCAAATACGAAGGCCCGATTCCACTTAACAAAGTATTAGGCGTCAGCAATAGGATCAGCATACCTCGGATAACTGGGGGCAAGTTATAGGGATTTGATATCGATTAAAAATATGTCGATATAATTATAATAAAAGATGTGCTTAATGAACATTCTCGATTACAGTACAGAGGTTCGATGTCATATCTGATATCGGGCCTCTTGTATGCAAATGTCATTTTAATCATAATTACAATTTAAATATTGATATTGTAATATTAATTTAATATTTTGAAAACTATTTTAAAATAAACGCGTAACTACCCGTTTAAATTTATTTTTTATTTTAATTGAAGAGTAAATACCTAACATTTATGTATGCCGAATAACATTTTGATGTTGTCATTCACAGTAACATCGATATATTTTTAGTCGATAAAATATTTTGCTACATCACTTTCGTATAAATGCCCCGAGTTATCCCAGGTATGGTGATAACAAAAGAAACCTGGCCAGGCCCTTTTGTGGCGTGATATTTTATGCATACATCGGTGTACGACACGTGCCAATTTAAAGTAGACCAATTAAATGACAAAAGTTTTGAGTCGCATCGGGCCTTCGTATTTGAAATGGACTATACATTGCTATACCAGGGTTAAAAACTAAAAACGCCAAAAATCAAGGGAAATTTTGATTTTTCTAGTTTTGATTGAATACAAGTCGTTTAGTGACCAGTTTGACAGTTGTGAGCTGCGCACGCGATGTTTCAATTATGGCGGCCATTTTTCACCGCTATCATTCGCTGATTAATGATCCAGGGGACATGTAAGCTCGAAAGTGTTAAGGAAACTTCAAACCTTTAAGAACGTCACTTACAATAAAATAGGTAAAAAAGTTTTAATTTAAACGGTTTTTATTGCACCAAAAACTAGAAAATAAAAATTAGTTGTAACTAACCGTAGATGCTACTTTCTGTAGATTAGTCACGTGAAACTATTATCACTGTAGTCTTCCCAAGTTGGATGCTGAAAGCCACGTTTAGCCTCTATGTCAGTGGATTAAGCGTTACTTAATCGGAAACTTTTACCAAACTGAAATAAAAACGTGGGGCGTACGCAATTGTGATTAAGTTACTATAGTTATTTAGGAACAAACATAGAAATCAAGAGAGCAATAGTGTAATAAGTTTTGTTCTGGCTTTGATAAAAGTTATTTACCTCTGTAGAAGTGTTGGAACAGAAGGACGATTAATTGCAAAATTAAAGCTACAATTTCATAACGCCCCACGTTTTTATTTTAGTTTGGTAAAAGTTTCCGATTAAGTAACGCTTAATCCACTGACATAGAGGCTAAACGTGGCTTTCAGCATCCAACTTGGGAAGACTACAGTGATAATAGTTTCACGTGACTAATCTACAGAAAGTAGCATCTACGGTTAGTTACAACTAATTTTTATTTTCTAGTTTTTGGTGCAATAAAAACCGTTTAAATTAAAACTTTTTTACCTATTTTATTTTCAAGTTTTTAGTGCAATTGTAAAGTTAATTTCCGATACTAAATCTACTTATTCTAGATCAAAGATGTTGTTTGTAATATGCAATACAATTATGCATCATCATCATCATCATATTTTCATCATATTTTTAGATAGCCGACACTAAAAAATTGTCAGCTTGAATGCCCGAAGTGTCTCAAATGGACGTGTTATTCATACAATACCTTAGATAACAGAGATCTGACAATAAGGAATATATCAATCAATTTGGTTTTTTGAGAAAATCAAGGATAAATTTTCTCAAAAAGCCAAATTGCTCGCGCTACGCGAACCACTCATGCTGTCACTCTATCAGCTGGAGGGCCGCAGGCCCGACGGCCCGCCCTACGCGAACCACTCACGCTGTCACTCTATCAGCTGGAGGGCCGCAGGCCCGACGCCTTGCCCTATGCGATCTACTGACGCTGTCACTCTGTCGGCTGGAGGGCCGCAGGCCAGACGGCTCGCGCTACGCGAACCACTCATGCTGTCACTCTATCAGCTGGAGGGCCGCAGGCCCGACGGCCCGCCCTACGCAAACCACTCATGCTGTCACTCTATCAGCTGGAGGGCCGGTGGCCCGACGGCTCGCCCTACGCGAACCACTCACGCTGTGAGTCCATCAGCTGGAGGGCCGCAGGCCCGACGGCTCGCCATACGCGAACCACTCACGCTGTCACTCTATCAGCTGGAGGGCCGCAGGCCCGACGGCTTGCCCTACGCGATCTACTGACGCTGTCATTCTATCAGCTGGAGGGCCGCAGGCCCGACGGCTCGCGCTACGCAAACCACTCATGCTATCACTCTATCAGCTGGAGGGCCGCAGGCCCGACGGCTCGCCCTACGCGAACCACTCATTCTGTCACTCTAACAGCTGGAGGGCCGCAGGCCCGTTCGCCCTACGCGAACCACTCACGCTGTGAGTCTATCAGCTGGAGGGCTGCAGACCCGACGTCTCGCCCTACGCGGACCACTCACGCTGTCACTCTATCAGCTGGAGGGCCGCCGGCCCGACGGCTTGCCCTACGCGATCTACTGACGCTGTCACTCTATCAGCTGGAGAACCGCAGGCCCGACGGCTCGCTCTACGCGAACCACTCACGCTGTCACTCTTTCAGCTGGAGGGCCGCAGGCCCGACGGCTCGCCCTACGCGAACCATTCACGCTGTCACTCTGTCAGCTGGATGACCGCAGGCCCGACGGCTCGCCCTTCGCTACGCGAACCATTCACGCGGTCACTCTATCAGCTGGAGGGCCGCAGGCCCGACGGCTCGCCCTACGCGATCCACTCACGCTGTCACTATATCAGCTGGAGGGCCGCGGGCCCGACGGCTCACCCTACGCGATCCACTCACGCTGTCACTCTAACAGCTGGAGGGCCGCAGGCCCGACGGTTCGCCCTACGCGAACCACTCACGCTGTGAGTCTATCAGCTGGAGGGCTGCAGACCCGACGTCTCGCCCTACGCGGACCACTCACGCTGTCACTCTATCAGCTGGAGGGCCGCCGGCCCGACGGCTTGCCCTACGCGATCTACTGACGCTCTCACTCTATCAGCTGGAGAACCGCAGGCCCCACGGCTCGCTCTACGCGAACCACTCACGCTGTCACTCTATCAGCTGGAGGGCCGCAGGCCCGACGGCTCGCCCTACGCGAACCATTCACGCTGTCACTCTATCAGCTGGATGGCCGCAGGCCCGACGGCTCGCCCTACGCTACGCGAACCATTCACGCGGTCACTCTATCAGCTGGAGGGCCGCAGGCCCGACGGCTCGCCCTACGCGATCCACTCACGCTGTCACTATATCAGCTGGAGGGCCGCGGGCCCGACGGCTCACCCTACGCGATCCACTCACGCTGGCACTATATCAGGTAGAGGGCCGCAGGCCCGACGGTTCACCCTACGCGATCCACTCACGCTGTCACTATATCAGCTGGAGGGCCGCAGGCCCGACGTCTCGCCCTACGCGATGCACTCACGCTGTCACTATATCAGCTGGAGGGCCGCAGGCCCGACGGCTCGCCCTACGCGAACCATTCACGCTGTCACTCTATCAGCTGGATGGCCGCAGGCCCGACGGCTCGCCCTACGCTACGCGAACCATTCACGCGGTCACTCTATCAGCTGGAGGGCCGCAGGCCCGACGGCTCGCCCTACGCGATCCACTCACGCTGTCACTATATCAGCTGGAGGGCCGCGGGCCCGACGGCTCACCCTACGCGATCCACTCACGCTGGCACTATATCAGGTAGAGGGCCGCAGGCCCGACGGCTCACCCTACGCGATCCACTCACGCTGTCACTATTTCAGCTGGAGGGCTGCAGGCCTCATAAGAAGGCTCAATGTCACCCAAAGGGCAATGGAGAGGGCTATGCTAGGAGTCTCTCTGCGATATTGGATTAGAAATGAGACGATGAGCAGCAGAATCAAAGTAACCGATATAGCTCTTCGAATCGCTAAACTGAAGTGGCAGTGGGCGGGGCTCGTTGCGCGTGGAACCGATGGCCGTTGGGGCGGTAAGGTTCTCGAGTGGCGGTCACGTACCGGAAGGCGGAACGTGGGTAGGCCCCCCACAAGGTGGACTCATGACCTGGTGAAGGACGCTGGATGCAGGTGGGACAGGGCCGGTCCTTGTGGCAATCTTTGGGGGAGGGAGGGAATTATTATTTAATAAATGTGTCAGCGCGGGAGTCTATCCGGAGACCTTAAAACAGATAAAAGTACAACCCGTTTACAAAGGCAAAGGCGATATGCACTCACTTAAAAGTTTCAGACCCATATCTTTAATTCCTGTAATATCAAAAATATTTGAGGGCCTGTTATGTAATAGAATAATGAACCATATGACATGCAACCAATTACTTAACCGCCAACAGTATGCCTACCAGCCCGGGCGCTCGACGACAGACGCCGCGCGCGATGTGGTGGGGCGCGTGCTGGGGCACCTCGAGTGCGGGCGACAGGTCGCAGCTGTGTTCTGCGACCTGTCGCGCGCCTTCGAGATGATAAATCACAACCTCCTTCTAGACAAATTATCTCGATACGGTTTTAAAGATAGTTTCCATGATACTATTTCTTCGTTTTTGAACAATCGTAAACAACGTACCCACGTCCTCAACGCTAGGTCCGAAATGGAACACCTAGGCGACTGCTCGGTCCCACAGGGCTCTTCGACGGGCAATAACCTGTTTCTAATCTTGATCAATGACATCACATCTGCCTGCTCGGACCCCGAATACGTCTTATTTGCAGACGACACATGCATCATTGTAAATTCTGATAACGTTGATAACTTAATATCCAAATTAACTGCAGTAATGCACAACATATCTTCTTGGTTCTCAGCTAACGGGATGTCATTGAATATAGACAAAACTAACATAATACACTTCATGTTAAGAAAAAAAGAGGATTTTCAACTGAACATCTCAATCAACAACATTCCAGTCCCTCAGGTTCAGGCCGTTAAATATCTAGGTTTCACCATTGACTCCGGATTAACATGGATTCCCCACATTGACCAAGTATGCAATAAATTGGCCTCGGCATGCTATGCACTATCTCGGCTCGCACCCACACTATCCATCGATAACCTAAAAAAAGCATACTATGGATATTTCCATTCTATCCTAATACAGGGAGTCGATTTGTGGGCAACATCTGCTGACCGTGATAGGCCATTTAAGCTTCAAAAGCGCGCATTACGAATAATCGCCCGTAAACCGGCTGATCACCCCGCCAAAGAACTTTTCAAACAATATAAAATCTTAACTCTGCCCAGTGTATATATCCTTACTGCTTGCAAATATGTAAGGGCTAACCAGCATAACTACTCTGCATACGGCGTCAGAAGCGAGAGGTGTCGCGCGCTAAACCTGCTCGCGCCCCCGCGGCGACGGCTCGCCAAGTCGCGTGCATCACTCAGCGTCTTCGGCCCTAGAATTTATAACTGTATTCCAATCGACATAAAAAACTCTGCTAGTGACACAATATTCACAAACAAATTGAAATCGCTGCTCTGTGAGTTGGCATGTTACAATACTAACGAATTTATACAAAGTGAATTGTAATTAGTATCCAGATAATACCTACTCCACCACTACCTACCTTATGTGACAACAATTTGTAATTGTAATTATTATTAAAATGACATTGTTTTTATATAGTTAATGATAAACATAATTAATATACCTATGTATTAATATAAGTAACTAATGCACTAAAACTTTTGATTATATGTATATACCTACTACCAAACCAAATTGTTTTTGACGTGTAAAATTGTTATCACATTTTTACCAATAAATAAATTTGAATTTGAATTTGAATTTGAGGCCTATATTCACCAGTGAACGTTTTTCGACTGATATGATGATGATGATGATAATGAAATCCATATGTTTCTACCAAATACCTAAAGCAGTACTTCAAAATTTACATATCGCTAAACCTAGCGGTTGTGGCAGGCAGTAACACTGGAGTATCAGATTTGAGGAGTTGGACGTTAGTATTAAATTCGCATGCTTCCACTTAAGTAATATCTAAAGAACTTCTTTAAAATCAAGATATCGATAAAAGATAAACCTTGCGGTTATTGTAGGCAGTACTGCAGCATCAAGAGTGAGGAGTTGGAAGTCAAGATCAGGCTGTTAGTATTTGATTATGCCAAACATGCTATACATTCATTTTCACGTGTCTAACACACTCGGTTAAGGCAAGCAGTACGTCTGCAGCATCAGGCTTTGAGGATATAAGGATACAAATATTATAATATTGCATTGTCATGGGAACTTGATAAGAATTCCAAATTTCATTGATTTTGGTGCAGTAGAAGTGGTCGAAAAATCGATCACAAGATTTGAAGCATCGACGACAGTTGATACGCGGTGAAGTTAATAAAAACCGTTTAAAAAGGCAACTACCCCTATAAGAGACAACATTTACATATTAGTTGTCATATTTGTCACTTTTGTCAGCCCTCGTAGACTAGCTGGAGATTTTGGGTTCGGATCCCAGCGAGGGCATTATTTGTGTAGTTATTTATCACAAATATTTGTTCCATGGTCATGGCTGTCTATGTATTTAAATATTCATATGTATCTATGTATTCAATATATATTTATCGTCGTCTGGTACCCACGTCACAAGCCTTAATTGAGCTTACCGTGGGACTAGGTTGATTTGTGTAAGATGTCCCAAGATATTTATTTATTTATTACATTTATTTAAACCTTCAAGAATGTCACTTATAAAAAGACGCAAAGCATTATAACGCCGCGGCCACGACATCGGTCTAAGGCGACCGGCTAAGCGGAAAACGTATGGTGCTCCCTCTCGTACCCATATCGGCATCCAGCTCCAACTCATGGATTCGCTCGCCGCTGGTCGTGGCCGGGCCTTAAGACATTACATTTAAATATTAGATATCATATTTTGTCAGCCTCCGTAGCCTAGTTGGTAGTGACCCTGCCTACGAAGCTGGAGGTTCCGGGTTCGGATCTCGGTGAGAGCATTATTTGTGTAGTTATTTATTACAAATATTTGTTCCTTGGTCATGGCTGTCTGTGAATTTAAGTATTAATTATGTATCTTTTTATTAAATATTTATTTATCGTCGTCTGGTACCCACATCACAAGCCTTAATTGATCTTTCCATGGGTAGTCCCAAGATATTTATTTATTTACATTTAAATATAAGATGTCATATTCCAAAAAAAATACAGAATTTGCCTACACTGAAGGTGGAGTTCGAACCCTCGTCCTCAGCTTTCGCGGTCTATGCCTTACCACTCGGCCACTCCAGATCCAGATAACTTTTCACTTCACTTCATCAGCCTATGATAGTCCACTGTTGGGCGTAGGCCTCTTCTATTAAATATGCGTATAGACGCATTACGAGGTAAATGCCCATAATCGCCACGCTGGGCAAGCGGATTGGCGATCGCAGTGATGTGTCCACTATGATGAGGCTGCTGCCCATCATCCATCTTTTATCAAATAATGGTCAGTGACACTTAAATCCCTTGGTCGACTCTTACGACACCCGCAGGAGGAGTTGGGGTCGTGACAAATGTATTCTTACTGCCATCACCACACGGCCAAGATCCATGTAACATGTACCCGAAAAGTTTCACGGGTATTAACTTTGGTTTGGGCATCAGCTAAAACTGACATACGTGGTTTCGAATCCCATCTTGCACGTCGATAAATCGTGTGGTGACAGCAGTAAGAATATATTTTGTCATCACCCCAACTCATCGCGAGTGTCGTAAGAGTCGCCTAAGTGATTGAAGTGCTATTGACAATTCTTTGATAGAGGATTTATGATGGGCAGCAGCGTCATCATAGTGGATACATTACTGCGATCGTCAATCAGTTTGACCAGCGTGGCGACTATACGCATTTACCTCCTACGCAGATAATAGGAGAGGCCTACGTCCAGCAGTGGACTAGCATAGGCTGATAATGGGTGATGTATGGATTGTGTTAATATACATTAGCCACAACTGCCTGTAAAATTTAATAATCATTAGAGAGAATGTACGGTCAGTTTCATTCAATATTATTCCTTTTCATTAGTTTTAAGCTTATTGGCTAATACGAGTACTTATTTAAAATATTAATAAACATTTTTACCCGTTTACACAGCATTATTAAATTAATCTCACATATTAATATTCCAATCATGAAAATTATTAGTTCACTCTATCGCTAGGCACACTAATTTAACATTTAATTCAATGAATACCTACTTCAATTAATACGCCCTGATAAATTATTACATTTAAATTAAAAACTCGAAACCCTTGTGCACCCGTCTGTACACGTACCAGTGCGGCCTATTTACCCACTAGCGCTTTTGTGCGGCATTGTACGACACAATTAATGGTACACCTATTATTATCTAGGAATGAAGTGCTCGACTTGACTGTACCTATTCGATTGTTGGAGGTACAAAGGAACAGGTGGCGAGAATTATGGAAATAACCTTTGAGGCTAAATTTGACGTAGGATAAGAAGCCCTTTTGAAAGCTTTGGCAGTAACAATAAGGGTGCTGCTCTACTGACGCGGAGCGGAGCAGAGCTGTGCAAAATTGACCAATTACAGCTTCTGGTTTACCCTTGTAAGCTTTTTTGACGGCACGGTTGTCTCCCATTCGTTCGATGCCAAGCCATCGCAGCCGACGAGCTTTAGTATTACTGAAGATATTCGGTTCGGCGACAAGTTCTTCAATTTCGACATTACATAGATTAAATCTAACTAATCTACTTAACCTAACCTATATCTAAGATTGGCCCTTGTGGCATTGTATCGAGAATGCTGGCGGCATTTCCTCGCTGTATCGCAATACTGAGGAAGTCGCCAGCTCGAAATCGACCAAAGACCAGCTCGCAAAGACCGAATCTTTAGTTACGTCAATAATTAGTTGGTTTTACGGTTCCCAAAAATGTTGCAAAATGGCTCAGAATGGGCAGCCACTAGAAACGCACCGGTTTGAAAACCTTGCTTTGATTGATTTTACCCTTTATCACATTCACAAACAGCCAATTACTCTCTACAGCGTAATTAATGTGTGATTGTTTCCAATTTTACCCCAAATCCATAAAGTGGATATTTCGTAACGGGTAAGTATTAAAGGCCAAGCATAAACAACAACGGATAAAAATTATTTTTCCTAACTAGTGCGGAAAAGTAAACTTTGCGCACGCTTCGCGTGCCTAAATTTCTCTTTTTAAGGCACTTGTTATGAAAAAAGTCGTTCGATACACGTGTAAAAACTTCTTTTTTTCCGCACTTGTATCGAAATGTACTATACGTTGTCTTATTTTGCTTCCCTAAAAAACGTGACACAGTTGTGTTTTTTGTATGAGATGATGTTTTGTTTCCAATTTCTGATGTATGGAATAAAATCTAGCGTGAAAATGAAATAGTGTAACGGATTTTTTTTTGTATACTGAGTCGAAGTAGCAACTAAAATCGTGACAGAGTGGTCAATGTTCATGAAACAAGATAACGAAAAGAATTTAGACCCGTGCAACACGTGGACGTGCAACGATTTTCAGGGTAGATGGCCCTCCGATCTTTGAACTGACAAGAAATTAATCACTTTTCGCATTAGTGCCTAAAAAACACCAACTGTACTGAAATAGTACATTACGACACAAGTGTGAAAAATGTAAAATTCGAAACGGGTGGCGATGTTTTAAATCGACACGAATCACGAATTTCCTTTTTACACGTGTATCGTACGATGTTTTTTAGTACAGATGGCCCTCCAAAGTTTTTGACCTGACGTAAAATGTGCCACTTTTCGCACTAGCGCGTAAAAGACGCACCGTCTGTACGAAAAATATTTACGACGAGTAATATTTATGACGTACGAGACACGTGCGAAAAGGAAATTCGTAACTTGTGTCGATTTAAAACACTCTCTTCGGTCGTGCTTTAAGACATCGACACACGCTTGGAATTTCATGTTTTTCTCACTTGTGTCGTAATGTACATGATTTGTGGTTGCGAGTGTAAATAGTAAAATACGATATAATTATAGTTAGTAATTATTATTATTCCATTCCAATTAATTATTTATAATGAGTTTACACATAGGTATAGTTGAATTATCGAGAAGATGGAATTGCATATATATATTATGTAGTGGTATCGCGTATTTACAGTGTATTGTGTGCTATTGTGTGTGTTTTATCGACTTATGTATTGGCATTATTCGACTAATAGTAAACCTAATTATAAAGGCACAAGGTTCACTTTAAAAGTGTTGCTTTAGTAACACCACTACAAATGCAATTCCTTCTTCTCGATAATTCAACTATACGACTATAAGTAATACGTTTACAAAGCCGTCGAGTCGTTGAGTGAAATAAACTAAACGGTTTTTAGTACAAGATGTAAGTAAATAAAAAGTAATTCAGTGATTTAAATCGGGACAAAATAAATAACGTGTTCATAACGACACTGTAAATATTTGAGATTTATCTAAAACATCTTTCAAATAGTTTGTTATTATTGAAACATTTAAAGACTTACTATTTACAATAGGTACCTTTAGAATCTATTTTGACATATTTGACGTGATAAAAACATTTTTTACGAGTGAAAATCTTCACATGGTTGTCGACTCAGGGATTGAAGTGTAACTGAATATTAATTTCGGCTTGTCCATTAATCACGTCATACAATTTTGGTCTATTTTAGACCCCCCCATCCCTCATGGTGATATTTGGTGATATTTTGAGGACCACCCCCCCCCCCCCCCTCTAGCCATTATGACGTGCAATTTATTGCCAACTTTAGTAGTCCTTTAATAACACTTCAACTTACGTACTTTATTAAGCATGATTGGGAAAAACTTTTTTGCCAACTGCGGGGTATGTAAATGTTTTAAAACTTTTTTACTAACCATAATTCGGTTCAGAAGAGAGTAACAAAAAAATACACGTGATTTGTCCGATAACCCCCCCTCCCCTATGGTGATAATTGGTGATTTTTTTTATCGCCCCCTACCCCTAAGTATGACGTGATTAATGGACAAGCTCTTTACAGAAGGTATATGATGGATCGCAGCGTCATCACAAGCACGATCTCCGACCCGCTTGCCCAGCGTGGCGATTATGGGCATTAAACTACTAATGCGTCTATTCACGTAGATCTAGAAGTCTTTAAATGTTTGACAGTTCTCAATTGTGCGTTCTTCTAGAAATTTCCTACCTCCCACAGCTGGGCGGTGGTGATCGTTTACCATCTGGCGATACGTCTGCTTGTTTGCCTCCTATTCCAAAAAAAGATAATAGGATAAGCCTATCCAAAAGTGGATTGATATATGGCTCATGATGATGATGATGAACTGTTTCTGAACATACGGCCTCCAAAATACTAAATAGGCAGGTGCTGTTTGATAGTATTTAATACGATAATTTAATATTCGCGAGTGAAGCTAAAGAGTTGTAAATAATTAATTTAAATTAAGAGCTTGTTTGTAGTTCAAACCTTTACTGTTTTATGAAATATTTCACGAAATACTTCAGACACAAGGCTTATTCCTAATTTGTTTACGAAACAGTTGTTTAGTATCTTTAGAATTTCAGGTCAAACGGTAAACAATTTTATTCTGATGTTACTGTAAAGATGCGTGCAGACCAAAAGAGCATACGCTGTTCTAACCCCCTACTCTACGAAATTCGATCGTTACACGAAACGTGATTCGTTGATTTCATAGAGTGGGGGATAGAACAGCGAATGCTCTTTTGGTCTGCATGTACCTTTACAACATTAAACGTAAAGTTTGCAACAGACGATTTTATTGCAATAAACGATCTTTTCCACACATCCTCGGATGTAGGATATGAAACACAAAATTAAATTGCAATTCTTTCAATTTCTACACAAAAAAATGTCAGAAGTCGATTGTCAAGAGGTAACAGGATCTCGTGCAGAATTTCATCTGAAATTCCCATACAAATTACTATGAAAAAATTGATCAGACAATAAGTTCATCATAATGTATTCTTTCTCTGTCTTATCGAGTTCTTTGAATGATCAAGTGGTAAGGCAGTAGTAGTATAAGTTAATATTGTGATGAAAAAAATATATCAAAAAATGGAAAAAAAATGGTAATTTTCATACATTGTATATATTATAGTAAAATAGCATAAAAGTCGACACGGGTTGCAGTTACTGGAATGAACTGAAATTTATATTCAGAGCGTATTGAGGTAAAAAGAACCGATTTAAGGGGAATGCATGTATTTCTAAAATTAGTAAAATAAATGTCACCCTGTTAATATCCATCTTACAATATCGTACCTTTCTGGCTTTGTCACTCTTTACGACACACATGTATCACTCCCTCTACCGTCTCTCAGGGCGCCCCAGGGTTGTCACTGCCGATAAATTATCAGTTATTTATATGACGCCTTTCAGGTGCGATGGGCTGTGAACGAAGAATGTGTGATTTATGTGTCCTTACTACGAGTCTGTTTATCACAATGTATACTGTATGTAGTATTCTCACCTGTGATCCAAGAGTGAAAACTTTGAAAAACTTTTAGACATGACGTGTAAAACACTTAAAATCAAGAAAAATATAAGTGTTTTTGGCATATAAATACCTAGTTTGAATCGAAAAATGCAATCCTGAACTTTCAATATCCGAGCGTGTGATAATATTATTGAAATACACTTGCTTTCTAAGCGCACAATTAGCGGGAGTAATAGAAAAGTGAAATTCCCTAGGGAATATCGTAAAAATATATATTTTATCTTATAAGTTATAACTTATTTTTTGTCCGCAAGTGTGATGAAAAACATTGTATGCATCACGGTTGGTTGGTAAGGTAAGAGGCATACTAATACGAGTCATTAAATACCGTATAGTTTGAGAAATATAAATTGAAATTGAATGTTTATTATTACTACAATGTAGAAAAAAAGTTACCAATTTATATTTCACGAACTATACTTACCTCTCTGGATGCAAAATGTACTGTTGTACGGCATTTCGAAAATACAAATCAAAACATTTTTATTAGGGACACCCAGTATGTTTTACTGTCTGGAAAAAAAATTACGTATAATATTTATTTATTAGCAGTTTGAGACTATTAGTAAGGGTACAAGCTAACAATGCCATTCCTGCTATACATTTAAGTTGACAGATATGCCAGTTATGTAAGTTTTGGGGAAGAATCTTACTCTGAAAGAATATTAATGAGGTCATGACCCTAGCGATAGCGATGAATGGCTTTAGGGTGCGTTTCCACCAAAGCTGTGCTATGCGTTATATTTCCAAGTAAGCCAGTACAAGCACCTAGTATGAATAACTTTTTTTATTTCTACGTTTCATATGTCGTGCGCCAGTAGTAAACTAAAAAAAAGCTTAAACAAATATGGCTGACTTTCAAAAACATTAGTTGTCTTTGACACATATCGCGAAACACGTTCTTAGGTAAATTTTTACGTCATTATTACTAATAAATATCAATATTAAGTAAAAATGTATAACTCAAGATTAAATTGGTGTTGGTTATAACACCAAGAATGTGTTTTGAAAGTGCTCTCGCTCCGCCCATTGGTCGGGCTATGTCGTTGTGAAGGTGTCGCTCGGCTGAGTTAAGACCGTACGTGTCTTCTCATCCATTGATTTAGAATATATAAGTGGATCCCCAAACAGCTCAAAAAAATGGCCCCAAAAAATGGGCTGCAGAAGTAAATATTGCGGTCCTTTTGCTCCGCTATTCAGTTCTGACAGTTGACATTTGGTCACCTTACGGTATAGCATCATAATTCCTTAAACATGAAAAGTTTCTACTATTTTACGGTGTTGTTCGCAAATTTGACACTTATTGCTCACTTCACAAAGTTTTTTATTCTTTGAGTTTTTTTTAATTATAGTTTATTGTAAGTGAGCGTTATTAGCTTCAACTGAAACATGATAGAAATGACATTTAGTGCCACTTTTCTTGGTTTTTTTGTTTGGCTCTGTGCGTCCATTTATTATTTAATGTCATTGTTCTCATCACACCACGGTATGGGTGGAGGATGCCATTACAGGTCGGGGCCCTTTTTGGCTATATCTACTCGCAGGCCGTAACAACAGCCTGGGCTTTCTCAGCCATGCTAAGTTGCTGCGTTCTCTCTTGCGTTCGAGCCACAGTTGGCCTTCTTGTCGTGGTGGGCTCAAGTTGGCCGGCTGTGGCGTGGTGGTGGATGGCCTGTCAGCGGCTTAGTTGCCAGTGGCCTATTTCACCATAATTACAAGTCTGACAATTGTAAAACATCACTGTTACTGACGTCACAGGCCTCCGTAGGCTACGGCTACCGCTTACTATCGGACGGTCCATGTGCTTGTTTGCCACCAACATAAAATTATTACAAATAATGTTATTATATCGTTAATAAACTACTTTTTATTTTCCGAAACCCGTGACAATTGTCGCGAGGCTTAGTACAATTTTCATTAAATCTTGACATGTGGTTCGGCATATGTCGGAATTTCGCTACAATTGTCGTGTTTTTTGTGACAATTGTAATTTTGCTTTGCAAAAAAGTAGTTATTTACTGCTGATTTATTAAAGTTCCTGCACTACATTTTATGTTGGTGGCAAACAAACGCACGGCCCTTACGTTGGTAAGCGGTAACTGTAGCCTATAGACGCCCCCGATTGGAGAAACAGAAAATTTACAATTGTAGCACTTGTCAATGTTGTGAAATTGGGGCCGTGGCCATTCTGCGGCTTGGTAGCGCCAATTCTGGCGTAACTTACGGGTCACTTGGTGGGACTAGCTCACGCGGCTGGGCTCGCTGGTTGCGGTCTCCCTCTGGGCGGGGGTATAGGGGGGCAATCCCCTGAAGCAGCTGGTGGCGGGAGTTGTCGGCGCGGGTAAACATCCTGCGCGCTAATTCCCCGATGAACGAGTTAAGACCCAATGTGATGATCCGTAGATATCGCATCCACGCAGCATAGATTACATGGAAAGGCACCCTAAAGGCTTGCGGCTTTATTTATAAATGAATGAGTTCTTTTTAGGGTTCCGTAGCCAAAATGGCAAAAACGGAACCCTTTTTTTTACTTTGCCGATTTTTCAGTGAACAATTTTAGAATGTTTCAATACAAAGCAGCGTTTTGTTTGTTGGTTGTTTTCAGGTTTGAACGTCAATATTGAGTGAATAAAATGATCGTTAGTTTTGTTGTTTGATTAGATAACAATTTTAGAACAGTTTAAAAAGTTCTAGATATGAAAGAGAAGGTACATTTTTCTAAATAAAAAAGATAAATGTGCTGACAGTCAAATACCTAATTAAAAAAAACTATTATTCTCTAACATATATTTATTGTGTATATGTAATTGCTTTCATTTCATAAACTTTTTCTAAATTATCATTAGAGTTAGGAATTTTGGTGGCATTTGGTGAACAGAGAACGGTGGAGTCGTCGTTTATTTTTTTTATGATTGATTGAATAATTAATTATTCAAACATGAATAACATAAAAAGTCTTAAACAGGATTTCGCCCATTAAAATTTTTAAATAATTTCACTTTTAATATTTGACTACCTGTGAAATTAAATTCAGATTTTTTTCATATTATTGCTTGTGATTATTACAATTATGATATTTAGGGCTCCTGTAAAACTGTAATCTTGATAATGAAATCAGTAGACTTTCTCAAATACAATTTTTTTTATTACAGTTTAATATTTTTCTAGCTTCTTAAAAATAAAATTCATGTAATTTCTTTAAATTCATTGATGAATCCCGCTTGAACTGAACACAATTTCGTTATTATTTTATAAGTTAATCATTTATTCAAGTAATAAATATCTATAACATCGACTCCACTGCTCTTTGTTCAATAAATGCCACCGAAATCCTAACCCTAATTATCATAAACACACATATTTAAAGTAATCTTATCTAAAATAAAAACTGAGAGGAAACTAATAATGTAAATAGAAAAGCTAAAAAAAAATTAAAAAAACATACTTGCCTCAAAAAAACCTTGTAAAAGGAATACCCTGTCATGCAGGTCTGTATACCGATCTATTAAAAATGTTTTTAAACAAGCGAATTGAATCTTATATTAGAGACTTTGATCTCTGTACCTACTCGTAATAATTGTAATTTGAATTTAGTTTATATATATTTTATAACTTTGTGTGTATTTGGACAAACAAAGCTTTAATTTCTAACCCCATTATTTAAAAATGTCTTACTTAGCAAGCCTAAGTATTGTTTGTCCCTTTCGGGCTTATCAATGTGTGTGTAAGATAGAAAGGGACAAACCATACTTAGCTTGTTAAGTTCGGAGACGTTTATGAAGAGGGGGTAATACTGCACTTTGTTCTCACAACACAACACTAGATAACAAAATATTTAGCATACACATGACCTAAAGTCTAGAAATGTGTATATTTTTCAGGCTGGGTCCCAATGGAAATATTTATTCAACAGAAATTGCGGTTGAGATGAAATTACTTCACTTACTATATTAGTACCCACTATTTATATTTGCATAATTTATTGTGTGTATAATTTATGTGCCGTGTGGTGACAGTAAGAGTACATTTGTCACCACCCCAACTCCTCCTGCGGGTGTCGTAAGAGTCAACGAAAATTGAAGTGTCACTGACCATTATTTGATAAAAGATTGATGATGGGCAGCAGCATCATCATAGTGGACGCATTACCGCGATCGCCAATCCGCTTGCCCAGCGTGGCGATCTTATTAACTAATGCGTCTATACGCATAGTTAATAAGAGAGGCCTACATCCAGCAGTGGACTATCATAGGTTGATGATATGTATAATTTATTCGTTACGATCCGCTTCGGCTTCTCACAGAAACAATACTGATACTTAATCCTTCCTCTCGAATCACCCTTATAAAAGAAATAGATACACCATTTATTAATAATCCGGAACGTTAGGATGATTATTGATTACCAAATATAAGTGTACGCAAATATCCCGTCCCATAAAAGTCCCGTTTCTTGTTACGAGTTAAATATGAATAACGAATGTATTTCTATGTATATAACTTTAGTAAGAATAGTAAGTCAATCAAATCTAAACATATATTCTTACCCCCTTATTCATAAACGTCTGCTAACTTACCAAGCTGCTGAGTATTGTTTGTCCCTTTCAATTTTATCAATATGTCCACAAGAGTGAAAGAGACAAACAATAAGTATTGTTTGTCAGCAGCTTGTTAAATTAAGATGCATTTATGAATAAGATAAAAGAAAGATAAAGATGAGATAAAAAAACATTTTAATAAGTATAATTGAACAAATGTTTGACGCATAGGTACTCTTATCTAATATACCATTGCATCTGTATAGTTATTTTTATAATACCTTTATTTCTAAACCGCATTAAAACTAACCTCATAAAAACATAGCATTACCACTTACCCGTTCCACTAAAATACTTTATTTGCATTCGCAGCGTCCACTCGAGAATTCTTTAGTTTTATTTACATTTTACCTTTTCATCATATGGAAACATTATAAATCTTAATGACACTGATATAAGGTTTAGAACTGTTCACATATTTATGGTCAATTTGCTCTGAAAGGGTTAAACATGAATATTTTGTGTATTTAGACATTTAAAGTAGGTTCGTAAAAACTGTTACTCAAGTACTTAATTTCTATGACATACTACTTTCATTTGCAAGTCACAGAAAGGTGAGCTAGACTGATATATTATGTAATGTACTAGCGTTTTATTTTGTTTTATATTGGTACAGTTTACACCATACGAATAACCAAGCATGTATACTTATTTATTATTTATACGACTGTAGATTCCTGGTGATCTTTGTAGTTAGTTTTTTATGTTTAGCAACGTGGTGACCGTAGTATAGCAGATTGTGTGACAAGGGATCAAAATTATATATTTTTGTCGAGGGCGTTCATTGAAGCCTACACGAAGCGATGAATTCCACAACAGAATCCCGAATGCAGTCAGGGACGCTATAGTGGAATCTTGAGCGTAATGAGGGATTCAAGCATCAACGAAAGAAAGAAATAAAATAAAGGATTCGTAATCGACTTTGAACGGTATGCATATTTTCATATTTCAACGTTATTTTTTAGGCTGGCAATACAAACTCCTTGAACAGAAAAGTGCCACTGTGGTCCGGGAGGGGTCCCGACAGGGATGAAAAGACCCGTATTCGAATAAGTGGTGTCTAAAAAAAACTGTCTCTGCCCCAAATCTCTCCGGCAGTTACCTCCTAATGTGTCCATACGCATACGCAATAGGAAAGGTCCGTGTCCAGCAGTGGACTGAGATAAGCTGATGATGTGTGTTTACAATACTGATGTAAAGCAATTTTTATCCAAGGTCTAAGGACAGCCCAAGTCGAAATAACGAAAATGTTTTGAAGGAAGGTTTTATTATTTATGAAAATATCCCTTAAAGATGTCTTCCAGCTAACATTCGAGTATGTATATTGATTTAAACTTTCACGATTATCACTCATATTTTAAAGACAAACGGGTCTTAATCGCGTAAACTTACGAGTCGCAGGCAGACTCATCTGCCTGCGACCACGGGTGTAACGTCATACCCGAAACGTCAGGATATAATTAAACGTAAGTTTACGCGATTAAGACCCGTTTGTCTTTAAAATATTCGAGTATGTACCTATGTACAATCGACCATTTGGAACCCTAAGCAACTTTTATTTATAACGTCACTAACAAAATTCTAGATTGGTTTTAATTGGTTGACTGTACCTATTTTAAACTAAAAATAACACTCGCTCTACGATTACAAATAAAAACAAATACGTGAATCGGAACAAAACAATATGAAAGAGAAATGCAGAGTGTTTTAAAATATTCTATTCAAACACAGTAAAATCAATTTATGTAATCAAATCGGTGTTTATTTTCATTCACGGAAAAACGGAAAATGTTAAACTTATCTAAAAATAGAAAATATTCTTCCAAACTTTGCTTTAATAAGGACAAAATTGGTTTTGGTTTTTGGGGTAAATTTATAGTAAATAACGTACTTACATTTCCAAAACTCCCTAGGCAACTTATTTTTTTTTACTCTCGCGATGCATGCAAAAAAGAGCGTTTAAAAAGAAAATGTGATGAAAAGTACTCAAAATTAACAACCTTATAATAGTGAAATGAAACATAGATATATTTGTTTTATCTACACTACACATAGTATAAAGGGGAAATTTTTACTGTATAACTTAGAATGCTTAGAATAGAATATAATGCTTTTTATTCAGGAACTTAGTACAAAACAGGACTTTAACTAAGAAAATAACAAAAAAATAATTCCTGAAAAGGCTTCCACTCAGCTTGTGTCAAGTCATCCTTAGGATTTCTTCCGTGGAAACTAACTTGTTGTTATAAATCTACCAATTCATTTGACGTACAAAAAACAGCTAAAATATAATCTGATTAAAATAAATTCAACCTATCCTGTAAATATATGTAAAAAAAATTGATAATACTACCCTGAATGTTTTGCTCTTAAACATAGATCTCGTCAACAGAGTTTAGATAATTTTTCATCACACTTGTTGTCTAAGCGCGCCATTGCTTACATGCATAGCGGAGGTAATAGAAAAGGGAAATTCCCTAAGGAGTTATTACATTATAGAATTAATATTTTGTCTTAAAACTTATTTTTTTGTCCGCAAGTGTGATAAAAAACATTGTATGCATCACAGTCGGTAAGCGGAATACTAACTCGAGTCATTAAAAGCCCTCCGCCAACAGCGTCGGGCTTCTAACACTCTCGTTAGTAATTCCGTACTTACCTCCCTTGATGCACAATGTACTATTGATCACCTGCCTAGATGTGCTGACTAAGAGACCGTCGGAAAGTGCAGCGTTAATTTTTCCTTGCAAGCCCATTAAACGAGTGATAAGCGAGCATCGAACAAGTCGCATACGAACGGCCTTATTACCGAAACGGGGGCTATTCCGGATTCACTCTGTATTCGAGACATGGAACAAAGGTAACAGTCAATCATCGTTGCCACTAGATTAACTAAATCACTCGCTAAATAAAATAAAATACGTGTTTTATTGATGTTCTTAATCTTTGTCAGCCTCCGTAGCCTAGTTGGTAGTGACCCTGCCTACGAAGCTGGAGGTTCTGGGTTCGAATCCTGGCGAGAGCATTATTTGTGTATTTATTTATCACAAATATTTGTTCTTTGGTCGTGGCTGTCTATGTAGGTAAGTATTTTTATGTATCTATCTATTATATTATATGTCGTCGCCTGGTACCCACATCACAAGCCTTAATTGAGCTTACCGTGGGACTAGGTCGATTTGTGTAAGATCTGATGTCCCAACATATTTATTTATCTTGTTAATCTTACGTTACTTTATTAGGACGTCATCGTCACTTAAATTAAATCGTGTAAATTAATACGCCTAATACGTAATGATATAAATGTCTTAAGCTGTTAAAGTCAGTATTTTCTTTGGGCAAAGAGAAAAACCCGTGTATTTCAATCGACACCAAAGTTATATCTCTCTTGTTTGACATTCGCACAATCTCAAAATCCTAGTTTTAGTTCGCTTGTGTTTAAAAAATAAATCACATTTATAATCTTGAGTTAAGTAAAGGTGCGTCCAGACTAAAAGAGCATTCGCTCATTCTATCGACGCTCTACGAAGTTCTTTTTGTGTAAACAGAGACAGAGCATTCTTTCGTTGTTCTTATAGATTCTATCAATATTCTACGAATATTCTAAGAATGGTCGCTCGCTTGGTGTAAACGCTCATCCGAGCGTGCGAACAGTCGCCTAGAGCATTATTTCGTGTTCAGAATTCGGGGACGTGCTCGTTCTAGCCGTTCGTGGCTCGAGGCACTAAACTTCAGAGAAAAATAAAAAATCGACCAAGAGCATGTCGGGCCATGCTCAGTGTGGGGTTCCGTATTTATTCAAAAACAGCTGGACCGATTACGTTCGAAATAGTTTCATTTTAAAGTATATAAAGTATAATCAGAGATCGGACAAATATGCGTCATTGTTCCTAATAATATGGACATGACTAAGTTCCTTGATCATTTATAATAATTTTCAGAAAATTACCAATTTGACACCGGTAACTATGAAAACCTTTGTAAATAATCACCTTAAAGCTTCGAAATTAAATTTCAAGAAATCATTTTTCAATTATTCACTTAATCAACTTTGAAGTGATGTTCATATTATTGCGAACAATGACGCACATTTTGTCTGATCTCTGCTCATAATACATATATACCTACCTATTTAATTTGTTGCTTACCTTCGTATATTCAGACAATGCTTCAATTATTGCAGCACACACTTCAGATGTAATTAGACATATCGAAGATTTCGAAATTTTACTAAAATACATGAGGCTGTCATAATATGAATCTCCCGTCGCCAAAAATCGTAATGTAATTGCTAGCCTGTCGTGTGCCGGAATCGAGTCTCTGTAATTCGTATTTGATTTGCTAATTTTATCTTCAATCAGAGGCGCTCGTTCGCCTGGTCTAAACAGCTCTAGAACATATGCTCTAAGAATCGGTTCTTGGATTGCGCTCTAGTTCTTGGTTTACGTTCTTGCTCGTTGATATTCTGGTGTAAACGCTGAGAACGAACTTCCGTTTACACTAAAAGATCAAGAATCAATGCTCTGTTCTGGTTCTAGCTCTTTGTTCGCTTGGTTTATACGCACCTTAAGGTGCATTCAGACCAAACGAGCATTCGCTATTCTATCCCCCACTCTACTAAATCAACGAATCACGTTTTGTGTAGCGATCGAATTTCGTAGAGTAGGGGGTTAGAATAGCGAATGCTCGTTTGGTCTGAATGCACCTTTACATGTTGCAAGTTGTAAATTAATACCAAAATCAACTCGTTTAGAATTATATTTTCACAATCGTATTTTAACCCTTAACCACCTACGTGCGGTATCACAGACACTGAATTATACAAAATTGACAATAACTGAACGCAAGTACATCGCTCACGCCTCTGTGACCTTGTACCTTTGCCCAGCCCCTCCGCAATGCCGGCCATGCTGTCGATTCGTTCAGACGTGCAATTATTTGGATTTGGTGAGTAATAAACTAGCATCGGCGGTCTGTGAGACCGCATGTAGGTGGTTACGATACATTTTGTATGTGTCTCAGGGACCGCACGTAGGTGGTTGTGTTATTTAAATTTCATAATAATTGTTACTATAGTTTGACAAAGTTCTGAAAAAAGGTTCAAATTTATGAATAAACTGGCCGAAAAATTAGTGAGACCTATTTAGAGCGTCGGGCAAATAATCAGCGTCTTCCGCGGGACTAGAAAATTGCTTTGAATTTGAATGTTCGAACAAATTGTGTGTCGACGGCAGACAAGAATGGTTATTTTAAAAGCATGTAATTTTACAAAAATATCTTATTTGTAACCAAATTTGATAGTTTAATACCATTTTTGATTGCTCAATTTTATTTTTTTATAATGAAAAGATTTACATTAATGTTCTTTAATTTTGTAATCTCATATCCTGAAGGATACTTAGTTTTGTAATTGAAAATACAACAAGTTAATAAATATGTTGAGTTTGAAATATAAAATGTTGATTATTTTTATATTCTTGTTGGTTTATAAATGACTGAAACAATTTAAAGTGTATTTAATATATTTAAACCCCCTTCAGTCAGGCCAAAGTAAATAAATCAGGTCCAATAAGAAGAAGCGGTCTCCATGACCGCACGTAGGTGGTTGTGTGATACGAACAGGACGTAGGTAGTCAAGGGTTAAGATACAGGGTGTTTGTTATGTCGTTAGCCAAATTTGGATATGTCATTCGCGAATACCAGTACACAACATTTTTGTAAAAAAAAGTGACACTTTTTTTAGTTTTTTTTCCCGTTTTTTATCCGGAAAAAACATAATTTGTGGTCACTAGGCAAGTTTGTTTCAATACGTGCGATTCGATGGCAGACAAAAGGGTAGCAGGTTTGAGTAGTCAAGTCTTAGCCAATCAGGAGTTCATCACAGGCACCGATCAGCCGACGTCACTCACCCCACCATCGGCACTAAACAATGAATAAAATGTCCTAACTACATGCACACACGATTGTTAGTTGATTAAAACTGCCCAAGCGCATACCTACCTGTACCTGCTCGTCGTCATCAACAATCAATTTGCTTAGAGAGTGCATTGGAATCGATATCTGAGGTAAACCAGTACGCGTTTGTATGACGGAACATTTAAGTTACTCCGTTCTTGGGGTCAAATTATGCTGGCTCGGCTGATCGCAAGATGCCATGTGCCATTTGTACAGCACTCTGTAAACAAAGAAGGAGTGCGCTTGCGTGAATGCACTCGAGTCAAACTACCCTCAGATCGGCGCGCAACTCAAAATACCCTCATTATTAGTACTGTATGCGATAGACTGATAATGCTATCTCGTGGGATTTACCTGCAAGTTAAGCTCCACCTCCATTCCCCACCACGCGTAGGAAACTTGTTACGTACGTTATAACGCATTGAATTAGTTACCTTAAGCGGGTTAATTAAAGTTGCAAACTCAAACACCCTTTCCAATCTGATTTGGCAGTTATGAGATAGTGGGGCAGTACGCAAAGTAAGCAAGTGATCATAGTGACCAAACATTCGTTAGATAATTGGATTAAAAAAAAAATCTATAACAAAAAGGATAATGAAAAATGGATTATTTTTGTTTTACCAAATATTTTTTTACGCCTTTACCCAACACATATTGCAATATGGCTAATGATATAAAAAACACCCTGTATAGCCGGAGTGAGTACAAAATATAGAGTCGTGGAGATCTAGGGGAGACACCTTTGCCCAGCAATGGGACGAGACACCGATATAGGCTAGAAAACAAACAAATATTTTAAAACATCTTTGACCCAGAATCACCTAAACTAGCCCAACGTGTAAATATTGAAAGTCCAAAGTAAAGTACCTTCCGGAGAAGTTTGTTTATCAACAACAACAGAGGTCGCTGCCGCCCTCTTGACTTTGCAACTTTGTGGACTCAGGTCAGTCTACGTATCTACAATATTCTAGTAAACAAACGTTCTAGATAGATATAGGCAGCCTAAATTATAAGCCTTCGCCTTTTCGGCCCGCGATGAAATGAAATATATTAGAGTTACACCTTGTATAGTACAGATGTAACTATTCTGAATGCACACAAAAATGAATGAGAAATAAAATGAAAAAAAAGAAGAAAACAAGTTGTTAGTCGAGTTAAAAAAAAAAAAAACAATAAATTGATCACGTCTCCGAGATCACACTTAAAAAAATTCATATCTCACCCGATTGTCGAAGTAAATAAAAAAACGTCACCTGTTTGCAATAGCCCCCGGAGTAACTAATGAATTACGAGCTAGGCGAGGGGCTCTCGATAGTAACACATTGTTATTACTGGAACTAGTCAGACTGGCTCTTATTTTAAAGGTGTTTACTTGCATTTTAACTATTTACTCTTACCTTATGTACATACCTGGGATAACTGGGGGCAAGTTATAGGGATTTGATATCGATTAAAAAGATGTCGATATAATTATAATAAAAGATGTGCTTATTGAACATTCTTGATTACTCGTACAGTACAGAGGTTCGATGTCATATCTGATATCGGGCCTCTTCAGATATTAAATTGTCATTTTAATCAAAATGACAATTTTCAAAGAGACTCAAAGATACCACAGGTGACCCAAGAGCTGGCAGCTACCTCGCTCAACAAATTAGCCTCGCGATCCAGCGGGGGTAATGCTGCCAGCATCTTTGGTACCATGCCGCGGGGGCCGTTTTTAGATTTAGATTTAGTTTAGTATATATTTATTTATAGTGTAGTTTGATAATATTATAGTTTTAATATTATAATTGTATATTTTGAACACTAATTTAAAATAAACGGGTAACTACCCGCTTAAATTTATTTTTTATTTTAATTGAAGAGTAAGTACCTAATATTTATTTATGCCGAATAACATTTTGATGTTGTCATTCACAGGAACATCGATATATTTTTAGTCGATAAAATATTTTGCTACATCACTTTTGTATAAATGCCCCGAGGTGTCCCAGGTATGCTTATGTATAGTCGCCATCTGATATATCAGAACGTCCAGAGTGCTCATAAATATCTGACCAGTAGCCATACCATGAGCTGGAAAGTAAAGGATACGATAGGGTTTGGCTCACAGAATTAGATTTGGATAGAAGAAACAAGTCCATTCATTTGTATGGCGGCCGAGCGTGTCAGATTTTGTACTGAAGTTGTTACTTGCCTATGATTTTAAATATGTCTCAGGCCCTTGAGTATTCATATTCTTTTGTGTTGTTGCAATTAATATTACTTAAGGAGGCATTATTAACGTTTTTATTTACTTCAACTTACAAAATTTGACGCTCGAAAGCTGCAAGCTGCGATTAAAGACGGACAACTCAGTGGATTTCACTGAATTCATTTGACACGCTAAGTAGATACGTTTGCTTGATCTATGGTATATATGACATCTGTGGTTTGACGCGATGCGTAATGCATACTCGCGCTCGCACATACATATGGGAGCGAGCGCGATGGCTTGCTTTACGTTTCAAGTAAAACCTAGTAAACGATACTTGCAAAATCATGGTACGGCTACAGAACTCTACTGTTATTGCGTTAAGGTGGATTTACACCAAACGAGCGAACGCTCATTCTATCCCCCACTCTACGTAGTACCGTAGAACCATACAACTATAGTCCACAACTATGGTCCACAAGTCCAACTCGTAATTAAGCATCAATAGAAATCTTTTAATTTGGTTTTATCTAAGTTTTTTAATCTATAATGAGGAGACTTTGTACAGCAACTGCGTCAATAATATAATAATTACACTAAATCGCAGATATTTGACTTAGTTTTGGACCATAGTTGGGAGCTTTTGGACTATAGTTTGGTAGTTTTACGGTATGTGAAATGGCTTTGGCGAGGAAACGTGCAAATTTATAATAAAATTCCGAACACTATTAAACAATTGAATATAAATAATTTTAAGAAGACGTTAAAGCTGTTGTTAATAAAAAAAATTATTATAATGTACATCAATTTCTAAATGACAATAATTTGTAATTATGTAGTAGGTAGGTTTGCCGCGTGGTGACGGGATCGGCAGTAAGAATACATTTGTCACCACCCCAACTCCTCCTGCGGGTGTCGTAAGAGTCGACTTGAAGTTGTCGATTGAAGTGTCACTGCCCATTATTTGATAAAAGATTGATGATGGGCAGCAGCGTCATCATAGTGGACACATTACTGCGATCGCCAATCCGCTTGCCCATCGTGGCGATTATGGGTATTTACCTACATAGCATTGCTATTAGTCGAATATTAATAATAATGAAGAATTTAGTCTAGTTTGTATCTATTTGCATTTTGCATGCCAGCTGCTGGTAAAATATGCATGTTTTAATATGTTCATTCCATCTTGTATACCATATTTTATGCAAAATAAAGAGATTTCATTTGATTTAATTTGATTTTACCTACTAATGCGTATAGCATAGTTAATAGGAAAGGTCTACGTCCTGCAGTGGACTATCATAGGCTGATGCATGCATGCAAGTACGTAGTAGGTATTTGCTATACTTGACATTTTGTATTATTATGTAATTGAATCTCTTATTTTGGTTGAGTTATAGTAGTGTTTTTTTTACATTAATTAATTTATAGCAATTTAATATTGTCTTCACGAATTGTGCATGACTAGTATGTCAATGTTACATGCATGATTATATTACTTAATTAGTTAATAAGCAGTAATTTCGTACGCCTGTCGGCATAACATAGTGTTTCGTAACAAACTTTGAGACCTTTATATTGGACCTATGTTAAACGAATAAATATATTCTGATTCTGATTCTACGAAAGTCGTTTGTTACACAAAACGTGATTCGTCGAAATTCATTGATTTCGTAGAGTGATAGAATGAGGATTCTCTCGTTTGGTGTAAATCCACCTTTAGTTTGTATCTAGATATTATGGCCCGGCCGCTCCGTTTATATTTTTCGTATTTTGTACCTTCACCAGAAACAGCTTTCCACTGAATATACCTACTTAAATAATAATAACTTATTTCTCGCATCAGAAAACATAATAATGTATTTCCTTGTACCATCGGCCACACTGTTGCCTATTTATCTGTAGACCTTAAAGGTTTTATAAGAAAGTCGATCGATGTACACTTGTACAGTGATCAGCATACCCCGTAATCGAACTGGCAAATCTGTAGCAAATGTGCGTCAGGGTTGTCTCTACTACGAATACAAGAAAACACCGCGGCAACAGTATTCAATGTCCTACTCGTATCGATCCTCAAAATAAATTATCACATTTTTATTATTTGTTGCACTCAAATTGCGTTGCCTTCTTGTGTAAATCCATTTTAAACCCAAAAATATCTACCGTCCATGGTAAATAATTTAAATAATGTATAATTTTGAAATGTATTTATTTATTATTGTTTGTTATTAACTCAGCTTCTTTTAAAAGATCGGTTAATGCCGTAGCCGCAGTATAATTCGGATTGTTTTTTAAAACCGCCTTTAATTTGTTGTAGTTTCCTGTTAAATTAAGCCTAGATCTGGAAAGCTTTTATTTTGGGACATTTTCACTCACCGTACGTTTTGGATTTCATTATTTATGGAATAATACTGCTTATGTTAATATTAATCATACGTGCAGTAGAGTAAGTAAATTCGTCATCGTAGTCGCCAACCCTGACATCAAACTGTCAAATGCTACGGTTTTGGTACATCCGTTGCGAGGTATGGTGATCAGTGTGGCTGATTGTACGTAGCCAGCAGTCCGCGAAGACGCGGGTAGTTGGCAATGATTGCCGATATTACCAGTATTTGATAATGTTTGGTTTTGCGACTGTGTTCTTTTTATTATGTATTTATTGGTGTTTTTGCGAAGATTGTGACATATGGGTCGTAGAGCAAGAGTGAACTAGGTTTTAAGGATGGTCAAACTGATGGTCACGCAACTTTAATTATGGAGATAACCATGAAATTGCGGAAAAAATCAGCTAAATATGATTTAATTGGGCCTAGATTAAAATTAAAAAATAAATAAAAAATATCTTAAGACATTGTACACGAATCAATCTAGTCCCACGGTAAGCTCAATTAAGGCTTGTGTTGTGGGTACCAGGCGACGATATACATATACATATAATAGATAGATACATAAAGATACTTAAATACCTACATAGACAGCCATAACCAAGGAACAAATATTTGTGATAAATAAATACACAAATAACGCCCTCGCCGGGATTCAAACCCGGAACCTCCAGCTTCGTAGGCAGGGTCTTTACCAACAAGGCTACATAGGCTGACAATAATAAATTGATAGTTAAGTATCAATTAAGTCATAAATAAGAGAATCACACCGACAAAGCGGTAGAACAAAATATAAAAAATCTGTGCGTGATAATGGAGACCTAGGCTCTCCGAAACATCGCGCGTAATGACTAAATACACGTGAGTTTAACGGTTTACTTATATTTATAGTTATTACGTCTCACGAAAGTTTAAATTCAAGATTTAATTGATTGAAGATTCCTTTTTGTGTCAATTTCCTTTTCCGAAAGGTGCACGTTGATAACGATCACTTAGTAATTATCATCATCAGCCTATGATAGTCCACTGCTGGAAGTAGGCCTCTCATATTAACTATGCGTATAAACGCATTAGGAGGTAAGTGTCCATAATCGCCACGCTGGGCAAGCGGATTGGCGATCGCAGTAATGTGTCCACTATGATGACGCTGCTGCCCATCATCAATATTTATCAAATAGTGGTCAGTGACACTTCAATCCCTTAGTCGACTCTTACTACACCCGCGGGAGGAGTTGGGGTGGTGACAAATGTATTCTTACTGCAGTCACCACACGGCACACTTAGTAATTACTTCCTCCGAATACGAATGTGCTGTTGTAATATAACACATTCAAATATTAAATATCAATTCCAAAGGAATAATTTCCCGTCTACCACCAAAAGAAAAAACTACTTCACAATGTATCGGATATTCGAATGGTTCGCTGTTCCAGATCAAACGACCTTCTCTAACGAACCCTAATTCGGTCCTGATGGAAGCTTTGTTCTAATATTGGCCTAATTTCTAGATTGAGGATTGTTTGTGGAGTGTCTCATAAAAATCTACACAATTTTGAACTTTATTTCGACGTAGGAAAAGCAAAAATGTAGATGAATAATGAATGACGGTTGGAAGACAAAAGAGCTGTTGAATTTCTAAATCGCCTTGATTTAGGCTTTGTAGTTCAAGACAGATGTCATATATATTATACCATAGATCAAGCAAACGTATCTACTTAGCGTGTCAAATGAACTCAGCGAAATCCACTGAGTTGTCCGTCTTTAATCGCAGCTTGCAGCTTTCGGGCGTCAAATTTTGTAAGTTGAAGTGAACAAAAACATTAGGTAATAATGCCTCCTTAAGTAATATTTATTGCAACAACACAAAAAAATATAAATACTCAAGGGCCTGACACATATTTAAAATCATAGGCAAGTAACAACTTCAGTACAAAATTTGACACGCTCGGCCGCCATACAAATGAATAAACTTGTTTCTTCTATCCAAATCTAATTCTGTGTAGTTCAATCAATGGTTTTGTTTTCCACGATTTCTGTTGTTAGAACACTTGTTGTAAAATAAATACTAAAGATGAGTAATACCGTCGCTTTACTTAATCCAATAAGTACATTTAGATAACTTTAACGTAAAATTAGACCAACCAAATTATTCGTACGAAATAATTCGGCGCGCAATGTAGAGCATCACACTCAAGTTAAATGCAATTGACAGCTAATTTCAAAAGCAGATGATAACCAATGATATATAAGTAAAGATACGTTATACTCTAACAAAATGAGCGAAATAAATACTTCACATCACCTTCACCTACGATTTATTGACAGTTGAAATTCACCTATCTTCATACTTCAAAATGCGTAAAAGAGATGGCAAAATTCATATACTCGTATTTAATAAATAAAAAAGAGACAACTAGCATTTGACAATTGCGCGTGCATTCTTAAGGTTGTTATTGATAAACATTGTTTTATCTTTGTTACTCTTGATCTGAAACAGCATAAGCTTGTCTTTTTCTCGAAGTCAGTCAAAAACGTCAAAATGGCGTCCTATTTATTTTCAATAAATAGTAAAATTGAAAAAAATATATAATTCAGTTTAATTGCGCATGATGTGTGATGTTAAGGGCATTTTTGCATTTTATTTCGTAGTTTTCACTATTGTATAACATAAAATGACATTTTAGGGCGCAGTTCATGTGATTTGCGAGAACTCGGCAGTGGTACACACCTCTCGGTGGTCTGGGTAGAACTAAGAGCGATTGTTAGAATTATCACAATCTGCGCGCTTCAATTTTAGAGCCGGTGTAACATATCTTTACTTATTATATCATTGATGATAACTATAACTGCCATTATGAATGTTAACAAAAGTTCGTTCTCACATTGCTGTTCCGAAAATCTTAAGTTGTGTGTCTTCTAAAAGGTCATAATGAAAAGTAACTTAAAAAACCTTGTAATCCATGATTATACAAATAAAATCCATGCCCGGCTTAAGTTATCACCCCTATTAAAATAACACACGGTATATATAGTTAACAATACTATTTTCACCTTTACGCTATCTGAAGGTTGTCTTGAAGAAATCGCTGTTTAGCGATAAGTCCGCCTGTTCTACTTTGCAATGTCTTCTTATTTTTTGTATTTTTTTATGGGTGTGTGTGTATTTCAAGTGTAATAAAGTATTATTATTATATCGAAGCGAACGAGCGCTCCTTAAGTTTCATTTTACGACGCGGATAATACCACCGCAAACTTACGATAAGTGTACTGGCAGATTCTTAGTGAAAACTATTTTATTTACACTTTACGTGCCCATTTAAGTACGGAAACTTTCGAGGAGGATAAAATTGCATCACAAGAAAAGCTTTCTTTAACCAGGCACATAGTAGCCTGAACTAGTACATTGCTTCGATAAAAAAACATGCATCAGCATCATATTTTAACGATTAACAGGTTTATATTTTATCCTGACGTTTAGGGCATAACGTTACACCCGTGGTCGCAGGCAGACTGGCAAGAAAAAATGTATCAACAGCTTCGAGCTGCGCGGGTTTTGCGAACTACGTTTACTCGATTAAGACCCATTTGTCCTTAAAATATGAGTGATAATCGTGAAAATTTAAATCAATATAAAGATGCATTCAGACCAAACGAACATTCGCTATTCTAACCCCCCATTCTACGAAATTCGATCGTTACACAAAACGTGATTGGTTGATTTCGTAGAGCGGGGATA
>JALPQI010003174.1:0-85315 GCA_025490895.1 Thaumatotibia leucotreta | reverse complement strand
CATCAATACACAAGAAAATACGATAGTTATTCAAATATTTAATGAGAGTTCATTATCCATATATTGAACAAGTTTTTATTTGAATCTACAAAATCAGAACTGAATAGTTCAAAAATATTTACGTCGTATCCCCTGAACAATTACAATGTATACTAATGAAGTATTGAGATGGAAATCCAATTTAAAATATTTAGTAAAACGCAAAAATTGACGAAGAATCCTATGCGCCTGTCTAAATTCATGAGCAATAATTTATGCACTGAACACTTTGCTCTTGAGCGCGGTAGGCGCAAGTAATTATGATTTTTATGATATATGACTATGGAACCATTATGTGTAGCTAAACTGAAAGGCTGAGTAATAAACGAGTAACAACCGACTAATAAGAATTTAGTTGATACTCCACTTATTTCTAAGTTGATTCAAACGATATAATTTTAACTATTTCCGTTACGTCTGCTAAAATAAATAGGTAAGTAATGAAAATGAATGACACAATAAATATCATGTCTTATATTGTGTTACTAACATACTTAGGCACTGGTCTCTACGCGAGTTACTAAGGGCTTTAGGCCTGGTCTCACCGCGAGCTACTAAGCTATGAACCATCGGCTATGAACACGAACAAAAGATACGCACTCCCGTGTAAAAAAAGACACGGCGATATTCGCCCGGCGGTGATAGCTGATATTTAGCTGGGCGAGAATCACCGTGTCTCTTTTGTTTACAAGGAAGTGCGTATCTTTTGTTCGTGTTTATAGCCCATAGTTCATAGCTTAGTAGTTCGCGGTGAAGCCAGTGCCTATGTATGTAGGTAGGTATTCATTGAAATATATCGAAAAGTAAAATATACTCGTAGGACAAAATTATCATAAGCAAATGTTGTTATAATTTGAAAGCAAAATTCAGAATTATTGGTATAATATTCGTATTTCATAAATATTTTGATTCGCAATTTTGGCTTCCAACGCATTTGCAACTCATTTATATTTCATTTTGTTGCAAATTAATACGTTGATTACTTTTCCTATTTCCTTATTTCATTCATATTTTAACCCAATGTTTAAGTGTAGGATGAGTAACTCAATAATTGCTCAATAATTTGTCAGCCTCCGTTGCCTAGTTGGTAGTAACCCTGCCTAAGAAGCTGGAGGTTCCGGGTTCGAATCCCGGCGAGGGCATTATTTGTGTATTTATTTATAATAAATATTTGTCCCTTGATCATGGCTGCCTATGTATTTAATTATCTATGTATGTATCTATCTATTATATATATCGTCGCCTGGTACCCACATCACAAGCCATAATTGAGCTTACCGTGGGACTAGGTTGATTTGTGTAAGATGTCCCAAGTTATTTATTTAATGTGCATTTCTGAAAACGAAATGGTATAGAGTAGAAACTTTTCAAAAGGTTTCACTTTACAATGATATCTAGTTACTCTTACTAGTAGCAGTTTCAAAGACTTGTGCCCTTTCCATGAATTCTAAGACGTCTTTACAAATAAAATATTATCTTGGCTAGCTCTTGTCTAAGGCACTGGTCTCACCGCGAGCTACTAAGCTATGAACTATCGGCTATAAACACGAACAAAAGATACGCACTCCTGTATAAAAAAAAGACACGGCGATACCCGCCCAGCTATCAGCTATTACCGCCGGGCGACTATCGCCGTGTCTCTTTTATTTACATGGGAGTGCGTATCTTTCGTTCGTGTTTATAGCCTATAGTTCATAGCTTAGTAGCTTGTAATTATTATCTTTGCGGTATTGTTTACATTCATTACGGTATTTCTGTTAGGATAAAAGTTTTTCTATTAGGAAAAAAGTAATTCGATTAGAAAAAAAGTATTTCTATTGGGAAAAAAGTTTTTTTAACCGACTACAAAAACAGGAGGATATTCTGAAATTCAGAAAATCAAAATAAATTTCCCGTCTGTTCTTATTCGCTGTAAGAAAAATAATCAACAACCACTTTAAAAATAAAGAAAATTTGTATCTGTATATTAATTTACCTTTTTGGAGTTTCTTAACTTAATTGCGCTATTTACAATAAATATTTAATCTATAACTAAATCTAGAATCTAGAGAATAATATATTTAAATATGTTTATTTATTCATTAATTTTAAAGTAAAGTTTACAAGTAACAATCAATTTTTACCAAAAACAATTATTAAGTTAGGAAACTTAAGGTGAATCCTAAAAAAAGTTGTATGTGAAAATACTAAGCAACCTTTTTATTTTTTACGATTGTTACTTATAAACTAACCCCCTTATTCATAAACGTCTGCTAACTTAACAAGCCGCTAATAATTGTTTGTCTCTTTCGGTCTTAACAATGTGTCCATAAGAGCAAAAGGGACAAACAATTATTAACGACTTCTTAAGTTAGCAGACGTTTATGAATAAGGGGTACATAGCATACAAACTAAAGTAAAATAATTCATTATTGTTGTGTATGTGTAAGCTATTTGTTATCTAAAATGCCCTAGGGTGTCTACATCTAAAACTAATAGCTTATAAAATCGTGAACCAAACGTGTAACCTAAGAAAATATTAAAAGGTTCGATTGCAAAAAAATTGTACAAAGTTATAGTAGATTACATGCCAAGGCCGTTTAAGTGGGAAATGTTTCGGATGACATATGAGCCAAGGCTTTCCCATTTAACGGCCGAGGTGTGTATATTATTTTTCTGTTCAACGGAGACGGCAGGCGGCAACTTAGCTTAGCGCAGCGGCCGGCAATGTGCTGTTTGCTGGCCGGAGGGCAGAAAAAGGTTTTAATGAAAACAAATCCTCACGTCATATTTTTTTCTGTTACGTGTTTTGTTGTTGTTTTGACGAAAGCTTTAATCATGTACAATTTTGTTGCATTAGCCCCAAAAATTCGTGAACCAAACGTGTAACCCAAGAAAATATCAAAAAATGCACTGTGAAAAGTGATCGTCACCGGATAAATCGGCGATATGATTGCAGTAACTATTGTTTAAAGCATTATTTTGTGCGACTATTTGTTTAAAGCCAGTGAGCTGTCAAGTGTTTTCAAGAAAAATATCGGAGACTCGAAAATCTTCTCATGGTCGTTTTTTTTTGGGTTAATCAGACTCAGAGTTATCGACAGCATTTTAAATTCAATTAAAATGACCAATATTTGGGCACCATTTTATAGTCATAACGAATTATGTTTTTATTTTCACTCAGAATCATGAAGCCTTATTTCCATTTCTCTTTCAAGAAAAATAGTAGATTACATGCCAAGGCCGTTTAAGTGAGAAATGTCTCGGATGACGTGTTAGTCAAACATGTGATCCGAGGGTTTCCCGTTTATCGGCCGAGGTGTTTATACTATTTTTCTGCTCAACGGAGCCGGCATTCGGCAACTTAGTTTAGCGCAGCGGTCGGCTATGTGCTGTTTGCCGGCCGGAGGGCAGAAAAAAATCTTTATTTTTTTGTCCATTTGGTTACATGACTTATTTAGAATCATCAAATGAAATGCTAGTGAGTCTAAGTACGAAGCCATCGAATCAACCCAAACGAATCAAAACTTGAGAAGATTAGGATCTCAACTTTTTTTGACAAACACTTATATAAGCCACTGAAATCCAAGCGGTAATGGGTCAAATTGTAAACAATATATACAAAGTTAAAGACAAAATGAAAACAAAATTTAGCGTCATTTTTGTGTTACGAAGTTACTTTTGAGAGTGAAAAGGGAACAAATTCAAAATTTTCTGTGAGTAATATACAAAACATTTTTTTTTTACAGTATTTACATTTTTTAAAGGACTGTGCGTCAAAATGGACCAGTGGCCTATTTCACCATAATTACAAGTCTGACAATTGTAAAATATCACTGTAACTGCCTTCATAGGCCTCCGTAGGCTACGGCTACCGTTTACTATCGGACGGTCCATGTGCTTGTTTGCCACCAACATAAAATTATGATTATGACTAACAACGTTATTATATCGTTAATAAACTACTTTTTATTTTCCGAAACCCTTGACAATTGTCGCAAGGTTTAAGACAATTTTCATTAAATTTTGACATGAGGTTCGGCATCTGTCGGAATTTCGCTACAATTGTCGTGTTTATTGTCACAATTGTAATTTTTATTAAAGATTTATTAAAGTTCCTACACTATGTTTTATGTTGGTGGCAAACAAACGCACGGCCTTTGCGATGGTAAGCGGTAACTGTAGCCTATAGACGTTTCCGATTTGAGAAACTTTAAATTTACAATTGCAGCACTTGTCAATGTGGTGAAATTGGGGCGAGAACCCAACAGAGCTGGGAATAGTGTCATTACTAAGGATTAATTTTGTAATTTTATTTCATTCAGGTGCAAAGTTGAATTCCATTGGATAATTTTATACAAGAAAGGCGTTCTGCGGGTACTGTCTAAGTAAATCACAGTCGTCCAGACTCCATTAATCATCGTTTCTACTATGACTAAAATACAAATATCTCAGTTTTGCAATGGAATTAAACATAGTGGGTCGAATATCTGAGCGTTTCAACAATCTAATTTTAGTGACATAATTTTTGGCGAAATTTATATACTTTACAATGTGCTACTTTGTCACTTGAAGGAGGCACCTACTTTATACTAACGACGAAGTATAACATTCAGACGTTTAGAAACTTCGGCAAAAATGATTCCACCAAAATTGGGCGGTTGAAACTCTCAGATATTCACCGAGTGCCAGAATGAAATGAAATAAATGTAAAAACCTACTTAATAACACTTCAGCTCTGTTGGTTTTTGGTCCACTCTCCATATACAGCTGCCCATGGTCCTTTGCTACCTTTTTTGACTTTCAAAGGTTGTTACAGAGTATACCATAGAGTTTCTATCACTTTCGTAACACTATTGACGCAACGATTTTTGTTTTGATGGAAGCCTTAACTATGTACGAGTGAATATCTGAGCGTTTCAACCGCTTAATTTTGGTGGCATTTTTGCCCTTTCTAAACGTTTCAATGTTATACTTCGTAATTTGTACAAGATATCGTGCCTCCTTCAAATGACAAAGTAGCACATTGTAACGAATAGAAAATTCGGCAAAAATGATGCCACCAAAATTAGGCAGTTGAAACGCTCAGATATTCACCAATTGTTTGCAATTGACTAATATTAAAAAGGAAATCTCAATAAAATCCTGTGGCGTAAGCTTCTAGACAATCCATGTCTATTCATGTCATATACAACCTCTTCTACCTACCATAGACGAAGGAGATAGCATGGAAAGAGAATCCATAGTTAACAGAAATCCCAAAGAAACAGGAAAAACTATTCACTACACATAACTTGTATTTCTTCTGTAACACTTGTTTTAGCTTCTCGGATAATTCTTGACTGATGTTATCCGTGAAAATGGTTGGTTTTTCATGATTGTCCAATGATGTTATTTATGTATTCGATTAACGTGTTATGTTTAAGTTGCATTTATCGCGTGTTTTGCTCTTGTGACGTACGGAGCGTGACATGTTTGTATCAATTGTATCTGGTTATTTTTTTTACCATTTTTTTTTATGTGACTAAGACAACTGAGCTCCCAGCCCACCTGATGGAAAGCAGGAACTGAGGTCCATGGACATAGTGATAAAAAAATCGCCTATGCGCTGCCTACCCTGAGGACTTAGATGGATTGCCTCTAGGCAGTCCATCTAAGTCCTCATTCTATGCCAGTAATAACACTGGCTATCTTACCCCCAAACTGAACCACAGCAGTGCAAACACTGTTATTTAGCGGCAGGTTAACGGGTAAGACGATGGTAGCTATCCGGGCGGACCTTCACGAGGTCCTACCAGCAAATGATGTTCACGAAATATTTTATTATAATATAAGTAATGAATCTGTCAATTACATACTTTTAAGGCCGAACCATTTCAAATGCGTGTTCAGCACGTGCATGTCCGTTGTAGCGTATGTAAGTCTTAGTAGATGGCACACCGTTTTGCTGCACGCCCCGCAACCGGTGTGCCATCTAATATGACATTCACATACACTACAACGTGCACGCTACGCGCACGTGTTGCTTACGCACCAGGTGGAGCTTGGGCTTTAACTTATAAAATTTCCGTTGACTGGTAATAAGGTGGGATAAGAAGAAATAGTTTTTTTAATGGGTTAAAACAAGTCATCCTTCTGGCACAGCGTTTGCTGGTAGCTTTTTGTCTTACCCCATAAAAATAGTACATTACGATACGACACAAGTGCGAAAAACATGAGATTCGAAACGAGTGGCGATGTTTTAAAACACGACCGACAGGGAGATTTTACCCCACCTTACCTTTCAAAAAAATAATCACCCTGTCGAACGCCCCATACATAAATAAAAGTCTTTTTCCAATCGCCGCGAAAAAAGGCCAAAGCGGAGTTTTTGACCTATACATAATTCATCAGAACCAATGAAAGGGTAAATGGATAGAAAACGCTGCCTTTTTTACCACAATGCACAGAGGCTGCCTGCGGCCACAGTACACGTATATTATCAGCAAGCATTCTTTGAGAATGTGCCGTTGAGTTGTGATGTTACTAAACATTGTAATTGAAAGAATATGTCTAGTCAATTCTAATTACAGAACGAAAAACCACCTTACTTACCTATTAGCCCTGATTTTTTAAAGTACTGGACATGTTTTTTCCGTGGACTTTTCAATTTGCTTCTTGACTCGAACGTCGATAGAGCAAAATCCACATTAACAATAAATTAAATCATTCCCTTACCTTAGGGAGGCAAACCTTCCAGCAATCGAGATAATTTATATCGTTAAGTCAAAGGAACTTATTATTACACAGGAATTTGTCAAAATAATATTTGACATCTATATCTCGAAATAATTTATCCATAGTTTTGCTCCCAATTTCTTTATAAAAATACTATACGTTTTAATTGAATAAATTACTTGAAAAAGTATATGAAACCAGATCTTTTCGTGGCTGTAGAATACACCTCTACAATACGAAAATTCCGTTTTTCGACCAGTCATTGTGGCAATTTTTTTACTTTAACCTTTTGTATGCTTAGTAGTAGATCTGCTGATTTGGTAGCTGTGGGTCCAAAACGCGATTCGTCCAAACGGATTAGAGCACGCGTTTCGTCCAACACGACTTAGTCCAATAAGCTTTGAGTCTAATACGCATTTTGTCCAACACGCTTTTCGTCCAGAACGCTTTTCGTCCGAGTCGCTTTTCACCAACACGATTGTTGTCCAAAACGTTTTTCGTCCAATTCGCTTTTCGTCCAACATGCTTTTAGTCCAGAACGCCTCATGTCCAAAACACTTCGCCCAAAACACACACACACACATACACACACACACACACACACACACACACACACACACACACACACACACACACACACGTTGCTAACCGGCCTTACCACCTTTCGATTCTGGATTCTGGAACCCAGGTACTACTGTGTTTTCGTACTTTCCTAATCTGTGTGCCGGCGGCTGTCTAAGACAGACACATGCATATGTGTGTAAACCCCGCCTGATCACCTTTCGTTTTTGGAACCCTGGTACTAGAGTGCTTTCATATTTCGCGTATTTATAGTTATGCGTTTAGCGCAATTTCGTTTGTAAGCCGCTTTAAGAAGTTTACCCTTAAAAAAGTATTTTTCCCCACACTAGCTCGGAAACACCTACTTCCCTCACTAATTTCAGTGAGGGAAGTCGCACTTTAATCACTTGTGAGGGAAGTAAATTGACAGATGAACCGTGAAACGTTCAAAACCATGGAACTTCAAACGCTGGTATAGCTATGATTCACTGATTATTTTTTGTGGGACACCATGAAAATTTTATCATACACCAGATTATTTCATTTATTCAAGATAATAAATTAGATTTTTATTATTTCATAAAAACCTATCGCAAAATCTTATTATATTGGACAAAAACCTGATAGTATACTTTTACATTCAGAACTCAACCCGCTAACACTGACGTCTTGTACGTCAATGTTGCCAACTTATAAAAAAATACTCGAATGTAGTTTTATAAGGAAAGTTTCCTATGTAATATCTAGGGTTAGGAATTTTGGTGGCATTAGGTGAACAGAGAACAGTGGAGTCGTTGCTCAAATTGTTTATGACAGATTGAATAATTAATTAATCAGAAATAATACATGAATATCGAGGGTTGCCTGGTGAAACCCTATAAGTACGTGACACCTAGTTTCGAGAAAAATGATGTTAAAGGTTTATTGGCATCGGACACTTATTTTGATAAATGGATTCGTAGTTTTATGAGTGGTTTGTGAAAAGCAATTTCATTCACTTTAAGTTTATCTATGTTTTAGTTATGTAACTCATCTAGTTTTCCTGTAAGATAACATTTTTTATCAAGAGGTATCGACTTATTGGGTTTACGCATAAATAAAAAAACCATATTTGTTACTAAGAGGGTATTATTACCAAATAAAAATTAAAAAAATAGACGAATCTAAAAGTAATAACGGTTTATTCAACATCTGAAAAAGTAAGTGCTATGCCAACAAACGTTTTTAGGCTTCTTATCCATCCATGATACTCTTCAGGTATAATTCAGTATGTTTCAGCGGGGCAAAGTGCTTCTATGAACGGTTTGTCTGTGACTGGACCTGGTGTTTCAACGGCGGATAAAAAAATATAAGCTGAAAGGCAATGAGGGTGGTGGGTTTCCATGGTTTTGAGGATCCGCACATTGTTTTGCGTTGCCTATTGTGTTTGTGGTACTCATGCTTTGGTTGGGAGAATCAGTTTCAGAAAAGGACTCCTCCGATCTTAATGAATCGCAAATTGATATTACCACCCAAATGCGCTATATTCTCAATGACAGTAATGCATGTCGGACTCAAGTGAGTCTTTTGTGGATTGTTGAAAAAAAAAACTGTTGTTGGAATCGATCTGTAACTTGATTTATTGTGCTTGCATTTTTTCCGGATGAGGAAGCTGACTTATTTGGCCGTGACTGTTCGGGTGAGGATCCTGCATGTGTGCCGCATCCTGGGGACTTTCGCAGTTTTGATGAGTCGCGGATTGATATCGCCGCCCAGATGCGCAGTAGTGGTGGTAAGGGGACTCAAGTGGGTGTTTTACAGATTGTTTGAAAGTGGTGTTATTGGGATGAAGTTGCTTATACAGGTAATTTATTCTGCTTTCGTTTTTTTTTCAGATGATTGAACTGAGGATCCTACTTGCGACTGTTTTGCCAAAACAAATGGATTTTGACTCGGATTTTGCTACTGAGGGTCCAAATGTTTCATCCAAACAGGAAGATTTTTTTATGGAGCTGATTGATGAAGTTTTGGATCGAGTTTGGATTGCTGTGGAGGATGACTATTCAGCGGGAGCTCCTTGTGTTCTTGATACAGATTCGGAGAGCGATGCACCACAACGAGATGATTCTGGCCGTGACATTGTTGTTCCTGAGGGTCCCGGTCCAGGGAAGCATCGGGAGCGTTCCTTGCCGATGCTTGACGGTGTTGGTCTTTCTGGTCAAGGTGAATGTATGGAGGGAGCTTCGTCTTGCGTTTCGGATTCCGAAGACGATACATTGAGGGTATTGGAGCCGACTGACTCTGGCCACAGTGACGGCATGATCCGTGAGCGTTCCGGTGCTTGTTCGCAGGTGGAAGGCGCTGTTGACTTGATTTTGGACAGTGTTTTGGATAGGGTTTGGGATTGTGTCGGGCCCCTGAAGCGACGTAGGCAGGCTGAGCTGTCTGAGTGGAGGGTGGATATCGCTAAAAGGCGAAAGCTGCTAAAGTTCCAAAGGAGGCTTCAAGGATCGAGGAGGTTCCAAGGAGGTTTTGGAACTTTAGCAGGACGCTTAACGCCTTGGGTTATATAAGGTTATGGAAGGGCTACCTTCCATTTTTCGCTTTTTAGCGATATCTACTTTCCGTTCAGATGGCTTGGCTTGCTTGCCTCGCTTCAGGGGTTTGACAGAATCCCAAACTTTGTCTGAAACATTGTCTAGAATTGGGTTAGCAGTGTCTTCTGCTTGTGAGCAGGCGCCGGAGCATTCGCGGATCATGCCGTCATTGTGGCTGGAGTCGGGTTGGTTCTGATACTTTTAACGTATCGTCTTCGGAGTCTGGAACGTGGGAGGAGGCTCTTTCTGTGCATTCGCCTTGACCAGAGGGACTGGCATTGTTGGGTGTCGGCAGGGAGCGTTCCTGGTGTTTCCTTGGACTGGGACTTTCAGGAATGATGGTGTCGTGGCCGGAGTCATTTCGCTGAGGTGCGTCGTTCTCTGGGTCTGTGTCGGGAGCGCAGGGAGCTCCCGCTGAATGGTCATCTTCTGCAGCGGTCCAGGCTCGATCTAAAGCTTCATCAATCAGCACCATAAGGAGGTCTTCCTGTTTGGATGAAACATTTGGACTTTCATTGGTGAAGTCTGGGTCGAAATCTATTTGTTTTGGTGAAATAGTCGTTGGTGGGATCTTCAGTTTAATCATTTCAGGAAACCGAAAGAGGAATAAATTGCCTGTTGGCTTTGTCCTAGTAACGTTGTTTTTGGGTGGTCTGTAAAAGACTTGCTTGAGTCTTCTTACTATTATGATTGTGCATTTGGGCGGTGATATCAATTTGCGATTCATCGGAATTGCGAGGGTCCTTGGGATGTGGCACATGTGTGGGATCTTCATCCGAATGGTTACTGCTGGGTGGGTCAGTTTCATTATCTGGAAAGAATTTAAGCATGATGAACTGAGTTACCGATTGATCCTAAGGGTTTAAATTGATCAACAAGGGACTTGCTTGAGTCTGGCATGCTATTGTTGTCGTTGACAATATAGCGCATTTGAGTCATTTTCTGAAATTGTTTTTTTTAATTCGAGTGTGAGTATCACAAGCATAATAGGTAGTAACGTGGGACAGTGTGCGGATCTTCAAGGCCATGGAAGCTTACCATCTTCATTGTTTTGCATGTAACAGCTTACATTTTTTTCAATTGCCTTTGAAGTACTGGGTCTAGTCATGGACAAGCTGTTTATGGAGGCACTTTGCCCCGCTGAAACGTAAAAAATAATCAATATTATTTAATCAAAAGTACTAATCACAACTACCTTTTTATTATTTTTATCGTAAGAATCACTCAAAGTCGCGAAGTCTCATTAATCGTCAGTGCTAAAACCTGATAAGTTCGCATAAAACAACAACAATTATTTTCATAGTCAGTGCTAAAACCCGATAAGATCAAATAAAACAACAACAATGCTTTTCATAGTCAGTGCTAAAAACCGATAAGTTCAATAAAACAACAACAATGCTTTTCATGGTAACGGTTAGTTACAATAGCTTACATTAATTGTTACTTGAACTCATTACTATGAACACGGTGTGTAAAATATGACAATTCTACGTTTATTCTAAGTTAGAAAAGTAGATTACCTGTTTCCAGCTTATTACTGCAAGCTAGGTAGTTGCACTAATTTTCTGCCTCGGTCACCCATCACACAACTTTGAACACAATCATTCACAACCTTCTTTAATACAATACACCCCTTTTTAACAGCTATTTTCAATTAAATATGCAACGTCGCAGCGGTGCGCTTGCGTTCGTGACGCTACTTGTCAAGGCTGCGCATGATCATGGGGCCGTCGAAAAACTTATAGGGTTCTTCCCCGGACATATTTGAAAGAAATTTGTTAAAGGCCTCTTGCGAGAATCCGATTACTGGACTTAACATAATATTTTATTAGAGAATTGTTTCAAATAAGTACTATAAGTTTATTTGTTGGGTTCTCTTTGAATAAATTTGTATGTGCAATAAATTATGTCGTAAAAGTAGAATCCAACAAATGCTTTTAACGTATTCTAATTCGTAATAAAATCCTTTAAAGTTGGCAATCGTAATGAGGTGAGACCGGGTAAGTAACAGTAACTGGTTCTACATTGTGTGTTTAGTTTGATTAGGTGTAAATATCTCGGCACTAAATACCAATAAATATACATTATGTGGTTCTTCCATTAAGTAATAAATAAAAATTAAGTCTTAAATGTAGTTGTAGTATTTAGTTTTGAATTAATAGTTGAAATCAAGTACTTATTGGGTTATATACTCGGCATATTTCCGTGATACATGTAAAATCAGCTTATCGGATATTACCATTAGATTGACCGATACTGAATCATTCTAAAACTGTTTTTACTTTAAAATCTCACTTTTTGTCACTTATCGGGTTTCACCAGGCAACCCTCGATATATTCTTTTTAACAGGGTTTCGCCCATTTTAAGTATTAAATAATTTTATTGTATTAATATTTGACTACCTATGAAATGAAGTTCAATATTTTTTTTATAATATAGCTTATGATTATTATATAATATTTATGGGCTTCGAGAAAACTAGAACCTTGAAAATTAAATTAATATTTTTTTCTCATTTATCAGCATTTTTATTGAAAATTAATATTTTTTTAGATTCTTAAAAATAAAATTCATGTTATTTTTTTAAATTCATTAATAAATCCAGCTTGAACAAAACACTATGTCGTTATTATTTTATAAGTTAATTTATTCAAGTAAAAAATGTTTGTAACATCGACTCCACTGCTCTCTGTTCCATAAATGCCACCAAAATCCTAACCCTAGTAATATCTTACCAAAAAGTAGGCAATTTAAGTTTACCTCAGACATTTTTTTAAAATGATTTATGTTTTTGCTGCCGGATACAGATTTTAATTATGTCAAAATGTAACTGCTATAGATAAGTTATACATGGTGTAAGTCTAATACGGGCGAAGCTCTTAACGGGTGTTAGTTTACGACATAATAAGTACATTCAAATAACTTTTACTTAAAATTAGAGCAACAAAATTTTCCATACAAAATAATTTGGCGCGCAATGTAGAGCAACATACGCGAGTTAAGCACTCGATGACAGCTAATTTCAAAAGCAGATGACATAACTGCCATATCAACAATAACAAATGTTCGTACCTACATTGCTGCTCCGATAATCTTAAAAAAATACTGTGGGGTCTAAATTAAGAGTAATTTTAAAAAAACCTTGTAATCCATGATTACGCTAATGAATCCCTTGCCTGGTTTAATTTATCGCCCGTATTAGATTTACACACTGTAAAATATGAACCAGTAAACTCGAAAACCACTAAAATATCGAAAAAAGCGGGCAAAGTTGTAACGTTCTACGGCAGTCTCCCTGTACATTGATAATAATAATAATAATTCTCGAATATTTAAATAAAGGAAATAATAATAATGATGTAGACGGCGGTCAGATGTCAGATGTAGAAGGCGGTAATCCTGGACACGGCGCGGATAGTCCGTCGGTTCCTCTCTCTGCGACCTTAACCACCGGCAGCTTGGGCCCGCCCCGTTGCCGGCGGCACTCTAGGTTAGGTTTTTTATACCTAAAGTGTTTATATTTTGTATTGTTTTTGTATGTTGTATTGTATTTTACTTTTATAGACATTTTTATAAAAATCCTAACTTAAGAAAATAAATAAATAAAGAGTATATTAATAATATTTTAGCCTATATAATGTCCCACTGCTGGGCACCGGCCTCCTCTCATATATGAGAGGGGTTGGGCTATAGTCCCCACACGCTATAAGCGGGTTGGGAACTTCACATACACCTATGAATTTCTTCGCGGATGTATACAGGTTTCCTCACGATGTTTTCCTTCACCGAAAGCTAATGGTAAATATCATCTGATATTCCGTACATAAGTTTCGGAAAAACTCATTGGTACGAGCCAGGATTTGAACCTACGACCTCCGGATTGAAAGTCAAACGTCTGAACCACTGAGCCACCACCGCTTACGCCCTGTACATTGAGTAGCCGTATATTTTTCTTAAGTTGTCACTACATACATATTACTGGCGGAATATATTCATGACATTAATTGTAATTAGGTGTTCGTTCACCTTGGGCGTTACGGAACTTCTGATGCTGACTGTACCTATAATTCATTCCGGTGGCGAATGCACTAGTCCCAAAATACACTATTAGTCAAAACACTCTAATTACGAAAGCCCCTTTTCCAGCGAACAAAAAAAACATAGAAGCATCCCTTCGTACCAAATTCTTTCATATAACGGGCAATAACTGGATATATGCATGTGCACTACCAATCAAAATCGTCAAAACGATGACATCGGTTTAAATTACGCAAATGTCCATAAATATAATTGGTCAACGTCAAAACAGTGCGTTCTGATTGGTTGGTTACAAAATGGTGATCGTTGACAAAATACATGTGTCATTAAGAACGCATTGTTCGTAAACGGTTTAATGCAATGGAGAGCAATTTTTACATGACACATTTTTATTGCGATAACTTTTATTTAATTATAATTCTGAGCTATACAGAGTGTAATCGTTAAGTGTTGCTTGGCGATAGTTCCGTAACGTACATATTGACGTTACTGAAGTTTGGACGTATCACGTTATGGACGAACTGAGGTTTGGACGAATCGCGATATAGACGAATCGCGTAGTTGACGAACTGAGGTTTGGACGAATCGCGATATGGACAAACGGCGTAAACAAACTGGACGAACCACGTAATTGACTAACTGGGTTTTGGACCAATGGCGACTTGGACGAATCGCGATGTGGACGAATGGCGTAAATGATATTTGACGAACCACGTAATGGACAAATTGCGACTTGGACGAATCGCGTTTTGGACCCACAGCTACCAAATCGATTACCATTTGACTTTACGAAATAGCCGTCAAAGTAAAATTTTGATTGAACTGCCTGACAGCAGAAATTTCTTTATTTAAGTTGAATAAAATACTTTGCGAAACCTGTCCCAGTATTTTTAGCGCTTCGCTTCCATGCTGCTGAGATTCAAATCACATCATCAGCCTATCTCTTTGTCAGCCTCCGTAGCCTAGTTGGTCGTGACCCTGCCTACGAAGCTGGAGGTTCCGGGTTCGAATCCCGGCGAGGGCATTATTTGTGTATTTAATTTATCACAAATATTTGTTCCTTGGTCATGGTTGTGTATGTATTTAAGTATCTATATATGTATCTATCTATTATATATATCGTCGCCTGGTACCCACATCACAAGCCTTAATTGAGCTTACCGTGAGACTAGGTTGATTTGTGTAAGATGTCCCAAGATATTTATTTATTTATTTTATTTATTATTTATTTATCTCAGTCCACTGCTGGATGTACTTCCTATTAACTACGCGTATGAACGCATTAGGAGGGAACCTATAATCGCCACGCTGGGCACGCGGATTGACGATCGCAGTAATGTGTCCACTACGATAACGCTGGTGCCGATCATCATTTTTGTATCAACGAATAGTCAGTGACGCTTCAATCCCTTAGTCGATTTACTACACCCGCGGGAAGAGTTGGAGTGGTGACAAATGTATCCTTACTGCCGTCACCATGCGGTATTCCTAGCCACCCCTCTCTACAACATATCATAATTTTAATGATTCACTACATTTTTCTTTTCCCGTAACACCGGATTTCTCTTGGGCTCAAAGTTGTAATCAATTTTGCTGTTACGACGTTTAGTTCACAACAATGAAATAGATATCGAAAGGTTACTGTCATCATCATCATCATCATCATCATCATCATCATCATCATTTATTTTAGAGCTTGGCTCTTGTCGGTGGAGTAATTTCCATTCTATTATATTCTCTGCCTTTTCCTTCAGCTCTATATACGTTTCAACTTCTATAGTTTCCTTCAATTGCTCCATGTAGCCTCTCCGTGGTCTTCCTCTTTTTCTTTCTTCTTCTATCTTTCCTCCGATTTAAACTTTAATGAAGTCATCGTGACGAAGTAAATGACCTATAATTTTTGCCTCTTCTGTTTTCTTTCCTGAACTATACCCAAGTACCTCTTTATTAGTCTTTTTCTCAGTCCAACTAATCTTTTCCAATTTCGCCAACACCACATCTCAAAAGGTTACTGTAATAACAGTAAATATGTAATCATACTGCCGTCACCACACCGGATTCTACTGTAGCTACAATGTTTACTGTGATGAGTGTCAACCACATAGACCGCCTTTCAGCTAAATAGGGTCATGCCATTGTGGGAAATCTTAAAATAGAACTTATAGGCATTGGTGCAACACAATTCCCTCCTCCACACAGCTACCATTTTTATAATGTGCGTTGACAACCCTGGATGGACTAAAAAGTCTATCTCCTGGGTAATATTACTACTACAAACTTTTTCTCATTTTCAAGATGAAAATTCATAGTGCAAACGTGCAAGCATTTTTGGGATAGTTACGATGAAATTTGTTTTTTGGAAAACATGTCATTATCTCTTGAAATAAACCGAACCCAGACATGTTCATATGACATTATAGTCGCACAATGTGGTCAGGAACCAATTGCAGTGTGCTATTTGACAGAAACTTGAATATTCTCTTGATTAAAATCGCATGCACGTTGCTTATTTAGTAAACTATCATAATGAAATCTCTTTTGTTTTACTCCATCTGAGACCAAAATAAGTCGTTAGTAAATCTTTCAATTCTTATCACGTTTGGACCCAAAGGAGGTCCTAAATTATCTACACCTAATTTCGATACGTCAGCCGAAACTTTTTGTGGTCCCCAACTAACCCTTTTTAAGTAAATCAACGAAGGTGATGAATTTCGTTTTCGGTTAGCTGAAGGTCGATTCTAATTTTAGTAATGAGGATTTATACGAGAAAAGTCTAATACATGTCAAGTATACAGGGTGTAATCGATAAAACTTTTAACTGATATCGAAAGTACGTTACCCAACGAGTAAAATTACACTAAATACACGTAACTCTAAATTTTTTGTATAATATTCAACGTAAGCACCAGCCATTTCCTGAAATACAACTGTAGTCGTAGTTAGTAACTGTGCGTCAAATAGACCTCTCAAAAATAAAACAAACAAGATAAACATCATTTCAATAGGATAATTAACTAAAAAGAAATAAATATATTAAGAACATAAATATATTAATAAAAAAAATATTAAAGTTGAATTTCTTATGTTTCTGAAAATTTCTTTGTTTTTTGAAACGATCTAAATTCTTACCAACTTACACATATAGTAACTAAAAAGATACAAAGTACTTTATAAATGTCAAATTCGTTTTTGGGCCCTCCTGAAAAATCGTCATTTGGTTGTTACAGTAATTCATATTACAACTGACGTTATGCGCAAAAATATTAAATATGTAATATTTCTATTATTTTTCTCATAGGTGATGTGAAAAGCGGTATGTATCACACGGTATCAAAATTATTTTTGTCTTGGGCGTTAACGCTTGAATCCCTCATTTCGCTCAGGATTTCACTTTAGAATCGTCACTACGTTCGGGATTCTATTGTGGAATCCATCGCTTCATTCGGGTTCAATGAACGCCCTCGCTGGATAATATAATTCGAATTCATTAATATGTACCTATACGTTTTTCCATAATAATCCCTTGCAAATGTATTTACAAAATAATGAATCTAGCCTAGAAATCAAGCACTCTGATGGCGACTTGGCGACGAAAAAATCCGAAAACCTCGGTGGCCGGTGATCCGTCTAAACTACCCTATCTCCGATTTTAAAGAAAATTCGTAATTGGGCGTTTTCACAAACCGTTGTTGAAATCACCTTGTTATTTAATTTGGTCAAGTTTAGGCTTATTTGACTCAGAATCACGAGTCTCATTCGATATTGTTCGGAGAAAAAATATGTCCCATAATTCTCATATACTTTTCCTTCCTTCCATTACGCTACCGCCTTTGAACATCTATAAAAAATCGGTATCGTAATGGAAAAAACATTTTAGGACATTTTTTCTCCTATAAGAATCGAAAGAGCTCGTGATCCTGAGTAGAACAAGCCCAAACTTGTCCGAATTAAATAACAAGGTGATTTCAACAACGGTTTGTGAAAACGCCCAATTGCGTCTACCTAAATACTGTTTTATAAAATAAATGAAATTTTCCATATTGTAACCAACAGTTAGTTCCAGTAATACCAGTAAATAATGAATCCTGCTAAATATCGCTTCACCATAAACTCTATTTCCTTTTATAACCGTATGGCACTCACGTATACTTTTAAATACAGAGCAGTTTTGTTAATGATACATTACACCCTCAAAACTCGTTCAACCCCCCACTGCCGGATCACGTAGCACATGTATTATTCAACCCGTGCCGCGTCGGTTTCGGAAAGGTGCGAGTTCTTACCTAACATGCGTTTACTGAGGTAGCTGTGGACGTGATAGCATCGAAAACATCATCATAAGCCTAATTTAGCCCACTGCTGGACGTAGGTCTCTGCTACGTTGCAGGTAATACCCATAATCGCCACGCTTGGATAGCGGGTTGGCGATCACAGCGTGCCCACTATGATGACGCTGCTGCCCATCCAATCTTCAATAAAATACGTTTTTTGTGGATATATAACAAATACAGTGTTTTTTGCTTTATTCCATTTAGAACTAACCGGACTGGCTGTTTTAGTTCCATTCCATGGTATGGGTGTCAAATGAGAGGCTTTGCTGTCAGCAATATGAAAAAAGTATTTTTCCCCTCACTAGCTCGTAAAGTGCTCGTTTATCCTTTGATATGAACGTGTAAAAACGCATATTATTCATTTGTGTGGCAAAGTAATGACCTTGGTTTTGGAATAACAAAACGTAAAATGCTCATGGAAATTGTTCCATATTAATGATAATTAAATAATTTGTTTGAGAATTTAGTGTAAAATACAAACCTTTACCTATATAATATGATGATTTTAACATATAAATCCTAAAATTCCATAAGTAACAATTGTTTTAGTGAATGATGATAAGATGACTAGATGCAATCACAAAACGCAGAAAATGTCAACGTCAACATTGTCAAAGAATATAATATATCTTTATTTACCGACTCGAACACGCATAAAAATAGTAAACTAAACAACTTGCAGGGTGTTCTGTTATAATTTTGTAAAAATAATGAATGTGAATGATTTAATAATGCATTGGCGTTGGTGTGCAACTACAGGAATGTGTTAAAATCGTGCTGCGTTTACTTTTTCGTGCTAAGTTTACTGCGACAAAATCTTGCATTAAATACATGATGCATTTGGAAAATTATTATCACTAACCCGATGACGATTGTAATGTGAACAAATAAAATTTACCTTTTTTGAGTTTCCTCGCTATAGTGAGGGGAAAAGTTTTGTGTTACACACGGGTGCAAATGTATTTTACTTCTCGTATGTTAAAACACTCGCTGCGCTCAGGATTCTATTTTAGAACCACTCGCTTCGCTCGTGGTTCAATTATAGAATCCTTTCGCTTGCTCGTGTTTTAATTTCATACTCGCGAGTAAAATACAACTTTGCACCCTTGTATAACAAATAACTATTTTTAGTTATATTACACTAACTAGCGACCCGCCCCGGCTTCGCACAGGTACTATACCTACATAAAAACCTTTCTCTTGAATTACTCTACCTATTAAAAAATCTCATCAAAATCCGTTGCGTAGTTTTAAAGATTTAAGCGTACAAAGGGACATAGGGACAGAAAAAGTGACTTTATTTTATACTATGTAGTGGTGATGATGTTACTCAAATGTTACTCACATTATATACCTTCAGTTTGCAACAAACTTATTCAAAGTTCTAAAATATCCTTGAGAAGTCCGGTAAAAATGTTACTTCAGAGAATTCGCAGCAAATCACAGAAATTCTCCTCTCAATGCTAACAATATCACAATCAATGCTTTGTTTCAGCCAATACAAACGTGGTAGAACGAGTATCGACAATGCATCTGTTCTGAACATGTCTACATTATTCATGTTCTGACTAGAGACATGTTTGTGCCTTGAATCTTGCATTATATTGACACGTAGTATCTCAGAGCTAGGATTTTTACGTGATCTTTACGAATCTCCGCTTCGTTATATGCCAATAACATTTTTAGGATACCGCACTTCAAGAGGAAAAAATTGAACTACTGACGGAAAAAAAGGTGCGTATTTCCTGTTGACCTAGAAACAGTTTCCAAACTTGAAACTTTGTTTATAGACTCTATGACACTATTTAAAAAAATGTTATAGACATTTTTCGAAATTCATCTCCTTATGGATAAACAAGGAGTTGAATTTTGTATGAAGAATTAATAATTTTACAGGATGCAGTTTTCGAATTTAGTTTATTTATATACTCTTCTATTATAGCCTTCAAAATCACATATGAAGAGTACATATACTATGCGTTTTTCGGATTTCCTCCCCTACGGGACAAAAAAGGGGTTGAAAGTTTGTATAAGGTATGAATATGAATATTGTTTTAGGTTGCAGACTTAAAACGTCGTTTAAAGACTCTTTTGTTATTATTATTAGGAGCCTGTATTGTCCTACAGCTGAGCAGAGCCCTCCCCAATTTTTTTTCAAGAAAAGTAATATTTAGCTTTTTTTTAATTCAACCCCTAAGAGTTCAAAATGGGGTCAAAGGTTGGCACGAGGAGTGAATAACTTGTAATAAATAGCAGAAATATATTTCGATATTATTTAATTTTCAGGAAATGAGTGTCGCAGTTTTTTGTACGCAAGTAAATTTGAACACACCAATTTGTACGGAATCCTCGGCGGGCGAGTCCTACTCGCACTTGTTCGATTTTTATTTTCTGTATTATATTGTAGCGAGTAATCATTAATCAATAATATTATTGACTGATTTCCATAGCCGTGCGGGCCGCGTGGTTACGGCCGTAAGAATACATTTGCCACCACCCCAACTCCTCTTGCGGGTGTCGTAAGAGTCGACTAAGGGACTGAAGTGTTACTGACCATTATTTGATAAAAGATTGATGATGGACAGCAGTGTCATCATAGTGGACACATTACTGCGATCGCGAATCCGCGTGCCCAGTGTGGCGATTATGGGCATTTACCTCCTAATACTCTACGCATAGTTAATAAGAGAGGCCTACGTCCTGCAGTGGACTGTCATAGGCTGATGATCATATTGCTAACATGAAAAATAGTAGCCGTACTATGACTTTTCAAGTATCGGTAACGTTAGGTTTTACTCGATACGTAAAGCAGGCTATCAGTTCGAGCGCGATTTAATCATTAATTATAGGCCTTTCCATCTGTGTCAGATGTTTTAAGCAGCATCCAAACGACACTTGCGTTCGTGTCTATACAGGTTGTAATCGATAAGTGTTTACAGGCCATAATTCCGTAAATATGAGAGATATCAGAAAACTTTTAACTGATATCGAAAGTACGTTACCCAACGAGTAAAAATACATTGATAACTTTTTCTAAATAGATGAAGTAATATTAAAAATACTAACTTAAAACGCTCCTATACATTTAGTATGACGACTTACAGCCTTAAAGAATGTCAGGTGTCGTAAGAGATAAAACTGTTAGGAATTCTTTATGTGTACGAATACATCGTAATAAAATAATATAATACTACCGTTTATTAAATAATTAATCTAACATTTATTCTTAAATAAAAAATATTCGTATTGAACTTGTCTTTGAATGAACGGTTACGTACTAAATGTATTGGAGGGATTGAAGTTAGTATTTGAGATATTTCTGATTTTATTTCAAAAAAGTTATTAGTGTTATTTTACTCGTTGGGTAATGCACTTTCGATATCAGTTAATTTTTTTCTGATATCTCTCATATTTACGGAATTGTGGCCTGTAAACACTTATCGATTACACCCTGTATAGCCCAATGCGGGAGAGGATCCCGCGTCCACACACGACAGGTGTGTGCTCCCCCAGGTGGTCGAGGGTTGGAGGCATGCTCGTGGCGCCTCATACGCTTCTCCTTTAGTGAGGTGAACCAGGATTTGTCGTGCTTTGATTGACCATCATGGACAACGCGACGCCACATCGGCCGGTTAATAATGCATTACGTATCGAGTAAAACCTAACGTATCCTTTACTTTCCAACTCATGGTACGCTATAATACATCAGCAGCATATGATAGTCCACTGCTGGACGTAGGCCTCTCCTATTAACTATGCGTATAAACGCATTAGGAGGTAAATGCCCATAATCGCCACGCTGGGCAAGCGGATTGGCGACCGCAGGAATGTGTCCACTATAATGACGCTGCTGCCCATCATCAATCTTTTATAAAATAATGGTCAGTAACACTTCAATCCCTTAGTCGACTCTTACGACACCCGCAGGAGGAGTTGGGGTGGTGACAAATGTATTCTTACTGCGGTCACCACACGGCATACGCTATAATAGATTAGCATGAATTGAATTTTACTTTTTTACATACCTACATTGAAGAACTATATAAAGTTGAAATGTCAAAGTTTTTATCATGAACACGTTCCAAAGATGTTCGCGAATGGTTTGAAACTGGAAACCTCGAAAGTTGTGTCGTGCCATTCAGTTTTCAGATAAGTATAAGAACTTATTGAATACCCTGCCTAGTGCCTACGAAGCTGGAGGTTCCGGGTTATTTCTATCGAAGTTCAGTAGGTAATAAAAAATACATTTTCCCCCTTTTCTCCCTCGTGTCGTATTTTAGTATTATTTTATTTCCTTAGCGTGTTGTTTTGGAGTTTAAGCCTTTTAATATCGTTTATAATACTTTAGCATGCGATCTGTAGCAATTATACTCGCGAGAGCTTCTTGGAGTTTTATTTAACTCATTAAGTATATGAATAAAACTATTTAAACAGATTAATTCGCGTAAATTAATGAAATTTGTATTTTTTTCCTTATATTCAAAATCATCATCATCATCCAATTAACGTCCACTGCTGGACATAGGCCTCCCCCAGAGAGTGCCACAAAGATCGGTCGTGAGCTGTCCGCATCCATTGGACACCCGCAACCTTGCAATATTCAAAATGCTAATGAATTATTTAAAATTCGTAAATGATGTACATACTAAATTTGCTTTTAAAAGTATTTAAAAGTAAAATGTATGTAGTACGTTTTTCACTCTTAAAATGTGTGTGGTTTAGTATATTTTGTTTGAGGGTAGTTTTGTACTTATTTTTTCTGATTTTGATGGATCCATCAAATCCTACATTGTCAATTAACCGTAGAAGTAGAACACAAACCCTTGTGTTTGAAACGTCAGGATGTAGTTACGTTGAATTAATATAGACGATATAATCCGTTCAAATAGTTTTGTTTCATGAGTAATCGTCGCGGTATATAGCCGAAGAAAATAATCTTAAGTATTGAGTTTTAACATAATATCCTACTAAGTGCCCGACTTTCACTCGCCATCAGAAATCGTCGGGGATAATAGAGCAATATCGCGTAGCTAACAGACTCTAAATCAGGTAGTAACAATACATTTGTCAGCACTCCAACTTTTCCCGCGAGTGTCGTAAGAGTCGACTAAGATGTCATATTATACCATAGATCAAGCAAACGTAACTACTTAGCGTGTCAAATGAACTCAGTGTAATCCACTGAGTTGTCAGTCTTTAATCGCAGCTTGCAGCTTTCGGGCGTCAAATTTTGTAAGTTGAAGTGAACAAAAACATGAATAATGCCTCCTTAAGTAATATTAATTGCAACAACACAAAAAAAAATATGAATACTCAAGGGCCTGACACATATTTAAACAACTTCAGTACAAAATCTGACACGCTCGGCCGCCATACAAATGAATGAACTTGTTTCTTCTATCCAAATCTAATTCTGTGGATTGAAGTGTCACTAACCATTCTTTGATTTCATTGATGATGGGCAGCAGCGTCGTCATAGTGGACACATTACTACGATCGCCAATCCGCTTGCCCAGCGTGGCGATATGCATTTACCTTCTTTACGCATAGTTAATAGGAGAGGCCTACGTCCATCAGTGGACTGAGATAGGCTGATAATACAGCCCATTCACCCTTCATCATCATCATCAGCCTATGTTTGTCCACTGCTGGACGTAGGCCTCTCCTATTAACTATGCGTATAGACGCATTAGGAGGTAAATGCCCATAATCGCCACGCTGGGCAAGCGGATTGGCAATCGCAGTAATGTGTCCACTATGATGACGCTGCTGCCCATCATCAATCTTGTAGAATGGTCAGTGACACTTCAATCCCTTAGTCGACTCTCACGACACCCGCAGGAGGAGTTGGGGTGGTGACAAATGTATTCTTACTGTCGTCACCACACATTCACCCTTAGTTGTCTTATTTAATAAACATATTTTTAACGTGCAAATACACTTTCTTGGTCTAAAAGTACCATGATTACCAACACCACAATATTCGAGTAGGTACATTTATTTTAGTTTAACATAAGTAATAATACCGGGTGGAAAGGGACGACGTTCCTTCCCACTACCGACCGAGTCTACCAACCATTGCGATGAACTTTCACTATGGGACCAACATCGAAATATTAAAAAAAAAATTAAACCCTCATATAAAGTCACTGATTAGTTAGAGTTCAATAGTATGGAAAAGTCAATTTTCCATGTACACTTTCGATGTTGGTCCCATACTGAAAGTTCATCGTAATGGTTGGTAGACTCGGTCGGTGGCGAGAAGGAACGTCGTCCCTTTCCACCCTGTATTTTGTCTTGTTAAGATGGATTTAGACGAAACGAGCGAATGATCATTCTATACCCCACTCTACGAAATCAACGAATTTCGACGAATTACATTTTGTGTAGAATTTCGTAGAGTGGGGGATAGAATGAGCATTCGCTCGTTTGGTCTAAATCCACCTTTATTCGAATACTAAAATCGACCGAATATTCGAATTGCCGTGTGGTGACGGCAGTAAGAATACATTGGTCACCACCCCAACTCCTCCTGCGGGTGTTGTAAGAGTCGACTAAGGGTTTGTGAAGTGTCACTGACCATTCTACAAGATTGATGATGGGCAGCAGCGTCATCATAGTGGACACATTACTGCGATCGCCAATTCGCTTGCCCAGTGTGGCGATTATGGGCATTGACCTCCTATTGGCTCTATACGCATTGTTAATAGGAGAGGCCTACGTCCAGCAGTGGACTAACATAGGCTGATGATGATGATGATGATTCGAATTGCTAGCCCTAATTCTGACCTAAAGTTTATTTTACCATCAATTCTGCCCTACGGCATAGAAACTTAATAAATGTCCAGCTTATTAGAAAATATGAGAAATGCCCTGAAACTCGTCGGCAGAATAGTCGAAAACAAAGTTGTTAATCTTGTACAGAGGAGAACTTTTTGAGGGGCTATTCTATATTATGCGGCCGTGTGGTGACGGCAGTAAGAATACATTTATCACTACCCCAACTCCTCCTGCGGGTGTCGTAAGAGTCGACTAAGGGATAGAAGTGTAATTGACCATTATTTGATAAGAGATTGATGATGGGCAGCAGCGTCATCATAGTGGACACATTACTGCGATCGCCAATCCGCTTGCCCAGTGTGGCGATTATGGGCATTGACCTCCTAATGGATCTATACGCATTGTTAATAGGAGAGGCCTACGTCCAGCAGTGGACTAACATAGGCTGATGATGATGATGATGATTCGAATTGCTAGCCCTAATTCTGACCTAAAGTTTATTTTACCATCAATTCTGCCCTACGGCATAGAAACTTAATAAATGTCCAGCTTATTAGAAAATATGAGAAATGCCCTGAAACTCGTCGGCAGAATAGTCGAAAACAAAGTTGTTAATCTTGTACAGAGGAGAACTTTTTGAGGGGCTATTCTATATTATGCGGCCGTGTGGTGACGGCAGTAAGAATACATTTATCACTACCCCAACTCCTCCTGCGGGTGTCGTAAGAGTCGACTAAGGGATAGAAGTGTAATTGACCATTATTTGATAAGAGATTGATGATGGGCAGCAGCGTCATCATAGTGGACACATTACTGCGATCGCCAATCCGCTTGCCCAGTGTGGCGATTATGGGCATTGACCTCCTAATGGATCTATACGCATTGTTAATAGGAGAGGCCTACGTCCAGCAGTGGACTAACATAGGCTGATGATGATGATGATGATTCGAATTGCTAGCCCTAATTCTGACCTAAAGTTTATTTTACCATCAATTCTGCCCTTCGGCATAGAAACTTAATAAATGTTCAGCTTATTAGAAAATATGAGAAATGCCCTGAACCTCGCCGGCAGAATAGTCGAAAACAAAGTTGTTAATCTTGTACAGAGGAGAACTTTTTGAGGGGATATTCTATATTATTAACATATTTTTCATCACACTTGCTGTCTAAGCGCGACATTGCTTGCATGCGTAGCGGGAGTAATAGAAAAGTGAAATTCCCTAGGGAGTAACAGAAATGTCTGTACGTCATAATATAATATTTAGCTTTAAAACTTAAGTTTTTGTCCGCAAGTGTGATGAAAAACATTGTATGCATCAAATCAACGAATCACCTTTTGTGTAACGATCGAATCGATCGGTAGAATAGCGAATGCTCGTTTGGTCTGAATGCACCCTAACTAAAATTAAATATTTGACAGAAACTTCTTCATCTAAAGGTAGATTAAGACCAAACGAGCGAATACTCATTATATTCCTCACTCTACGAAATTCGTTCGTTACACAAAACGTTATTCGTCGAAATTCGTTGATTTCGCAGAGTGGGGGATAGAATGAGCGTTTGGTCTAAATCCACCTTTATCGAAATGCGGTAATGTGAAAAAATGGATACGTGTTTTTGTAGTCAACTGTAAATAAACCGGTTAATTATCATACCGATTTTATAATTTATCCGGTATATTTCTTTAACCAATTGAAAAGGTATAAAAAAGTATAAAAATTTATGTCCCCAAGAAAAAAATCCATTTATGACGTTTTCTGAAACTTACTGGGAATTTCCACTTTTAGGGACACCCAGTTAGCGTGACATTAAAAAACTTTAATTGCAGTCAGTTTCGTAACGATAATTAAGTACGATAAAAATTTTCGATAAATAAATAATCAAAGATACTTCAATCCCTTAGTCGACTCTTACGAAACCCACGGGAAGAGTTGGAGTGGTGACAAATGTATTCTTACTAATACCACGCGACTTATAACCATAGACAAATTATCGCACGCTTCTCCATCCGACCTTTCTTGATCGTAATTTCCCTACAAACTTAAGGCCGTAAACTTTTATTAAATTTCTACCAGTTAACCACCACTTTGATAATGTTGTAAGCGCCACACATTCACTTCAAACATACGTCTGTTTTACATGCTAGATAAAACTTTAGTCTTAAAGACACCTGTGCAAAGGAGTTTGAACTTTAAAGACGTGATATAAAGTTGCGTTGGATTAGTATGAGGCACTGGTCTCACCGCGAGCTACTAAGCTATGAACTATCGGCTATAAACACGAACTAGGTATTGACTGTTGCCTTATATATATAATAAGAATAATTGCTTAGTTATTATCACTAAATTGATAATTTTCTATTTTATTATTATTGTTAAAATCATCGTTTATAGAGCTTTTACATCTCTAAATCTTAATTTCTCTTTATTCTGACAACTAGAGGCCTTTACATCTCTAGTATTATATATGCATATTTGCATAATAATATTGTGAACTTGTACAATAAGAATTATTTTGTTTATTATTGTTATCCTTTATTTATCTCTCTTTTTAAGTTAGATTTTTTATAAAAATGTCTATAAAGGTAAATTTTTTTATGCAATAAATTCTTTAATGCATGTTGTTTTAATAAGATGTATTATTACACTGTTTTGAAAATAAGTCCACCTGAGTTTCTTACTGGTTCTTCTCAGGAACGATGTAGTGTTAGAACCAGTAGTAGATTTTTTTTTCTCTCTTGATAATGTCAGACGATTCGAAAATGCTTATTAATAAGCTTACTTGAATAAAGAATAGTTTGACTTTAACTTTACTTTGACTTTGAACAAAAGATACGCACTCCCGTGTAAATAAAAGAGACACGTCGATACTCGCCCAGCTATCAGCTATCTCCGCCGGGCGAGTATCGCCATGTCTCTTATCAGCTATCACCGCCGGGCGAGTATCGCCGTGTCTCTTTTATTTACATAGGAGTGCGTATCTTTTGTTAGTGTTTATAGCCGATAGTTCATAGCTTAGTAGCTCGCGATGAGACCAGTGCCTGATGGTAACATGATAAGTTAGTAATAGTGTAACTAATGGGGGAGGCACTTAGCTTGTAAAGATAATAATTTTGCACTTTGATGCAACAAAATAAGGTGCTGAAGTTTAGAGACATTTTCACTTTTAGGGACACCTAATGTTAATGCGTGTGATTTAAAAAAAGTTATTCTCTGACTTGTATTGTAATGAAATATTGTTATGTTCCTTATAATAAGATGCTAAGTATGACGTTTCAGTTGCGACTACGAGTAGGACAAAGAGGTCGTTAATGGATACAAGTCTTGAAGGGCTAGGCCGGCAAAGTGCTCTTTTTTAATTCCATACCAAATCATGACATTCTGCCGCTACGCAATATCTGTATACACTATCTATACATAGCTCGGTCGGAAATATGGGGTTGCCCGCCTCAGACCTATCCAGCCTCGCTACGTTCGGCCGTCTATAATATATTTCTTCGGTCGGCAACCCTAAAGTAAAGTACTTTCATTGCAGTCAGGTTTGTAACGATAATTAAGCACGATATCCTAAAACCGAGTTAAAATTAATTGCTAAAGCTTTTTAATCTCACGCTAATTCAGAGTCCCTAAAAGTAAAAAAAGATTGTAGAAGAATTAGTATTTTTAATTAAAAAATACATTGTAATAGAGATATAAAAGTAAATTGTCAAGTTTCATTTAATATGCAAATTGAGCAAGGAACGTAACCGGTATTCTGATTACCGGTTTTCAATAAAGTATTACAGGTATTAATTTCGTCATAAATATCGCTAATAAAATAAGTAAAAAAAGTTTTAAGTTAAACGGTTTTTATTGCACCAAAAACTAGAAAATAAAAATTAGTTACTGGCGTAGATGATATTTTCTGTACATTACTCACGTGGAACTATTATCACTGTAGTCTTCCAGAGTCGGATGCTAAAAGCCACGTTTAGCCTCTATGTCAGTGGATTAAGCGTTTAATCGGAAACTTTTACCAAACTGAAATAAAAACGTGGGGCGTACGTAATTGCGATCAAGTCACTATAGATATTTAGGAACATACATAGAAAGTCAAGACAGCAATAGTGTAATGAATTTAAGCTGTTTTCCTCTGTAGAAGTGTTGGAACAGATGGATGATTAAATCTAAAATTAAAGTTACAATATCATATTTTGAGCTTGTATGTTTCTTTATAATAACGCCCCACGTTTTTATTTTAGTTTGGTAAAAGTTTCCGATTAAACGCTTAATCCACTGACATAGAGGCTAAACGTGGCTTTTAGCATCCGACTCTGGAAGACTACAGTGATAATAGTTCCACGTGAGTAATGTACAGAAAATATCATCTACGCCAGTAACTAATTTTTATTTTCTAGTTTTTGGTGCAATAAAAACCGTTTAACTTAAAACTTTTTTTACTTATTTTATTTTCAAGTTTTTAGTGCAATTGTTACTACTTATACTTATTCTAGCCTCGTCCTGCCCGTCATACTAAGTTTGAGCTATTGAAATTGAAACCTAATGTGTTTGAAAATATAGTCGCTTTTCTTTTGTTTTACATATTCGAATATGTCCTTTATAAATCACATTGGGCAGGACGAGGCTAGATCAAGGATTTTGTTTGTAATATAATATGCAATATAATTATGCAAAGTAGCGTCTATACTCTCCTGCTTATACTATACCTTAGATAGTACACATCTGGCAATAAGGAAAATATCATTGATTTATTGGGAAAATCAAGTTTACATTTTCATATTTCACACATTATAAAAGTCGGATTTCAAGACTATAAAATATAGACTCACACTCTCAGTCGACCAAATGGAGGATCGTAGGTCTGACTGAAAGTCCGACGCGTACAGAGGGTCCAAAGGGTCAATTCAAGCTATCAGTACTATGGTACGCTCTACACGAACCCGAGGGACTCACACACTCAGTCTATCAACCGGAGTGCCGCAGGCCTGACGGCTCGCGCTACGCAAACCACTCACGCTGTCAGTCTATCAGTCGTACGGCCGCAGGCCCGACAGCTCGCACTATGCGAACAACTCTCGCTGTCAGACAATAAGCCGAAGGGCCACAAGCCCGCGACAACTCGCCCTACGCGAACAACTTACGCTGTCAGTCTATCAGTTGGAGGGCCGCAGGCCCGACTGCTTGCCCTATTGGAACCATACACGCTGTCATATATCACCCGGAGAGCCGCAGGCCCGACGGCATGCCTTGTGCGAACCACTCACGCTGTCAGTCTATCAGCCGGAGGACCACAGGCCTGATAGCTCACCCTACGTGAACTACTCTCGCTGTCATTCTATTAGTCGCAGGGCCGCAGGGCCGGCTGCTTGCCCTATGCGAACCACTCACGCTGTCAATCTATCAGCCGGAGGGCCGCAGACCCGACGGCTCGCCTTACACGAACCAATCATGCTGTCAGTCTATTAGTCGGAAGGCCGCAGGCTCGACCACTTGCCCTATGGGAACCACTCACGCTGTCATCTATCAGCTGGAGGGCCGCAGGCCCGACGGCTCGCCCTACGCGATCCACTCATGCTCTCACTCTATCAGTCGGAGGGCCGAAGGCCCGACGGCTCGCCCTACGCTACGCGATCCACTCACGCTGTTACTCTATCAGCTGGAGGGCCGCAGGCCCGACGGCTTGCCCTACGCGATCCACTCATGCTGTCACTGTATCAGCTGGAGGGCCGAAGGCCCGACAGCTCGCCCTAAGCTACGCGATCCATTCACGCTGTCACTGTTATCAGCTAGAGGGCCGCAGGTCCGATGGCTTGCCCTATGCGACCCACTCACGCTGTCACTCTATCAGCTGGAGGGCCGCAGGCCCGACGGCTCGCCCTACGCGATCCACTCATGCTGTCACTCTATCAGCTGGAGGGCCGAAGGCCCGACGGCTCACCCTACGCTACGCGATCCACTCTCGCTGTCACTCTGTCAGCTGGAGGGGCGCAGGCCCGACGGCTCACCTTACGCGTACCACTCACGCTGTCACTCTATCAGCTGGAGGGCCGCAGGCCCGACGAATCGCCCTATGCGATCCACTCACGCTGTCACTCTACCAGCTGGAGGGCCGCAGGCCCGACGGCTCGCCCTACGCTACGCGATCCACTCACACTGTCACTCTATCAGCTGGAGGGCCGCAGGCTCGACGACTCGCCCTACGCGATCCACTCACGCTGTCACTCCATTAGCTGGAGGGCCGCAGGCCCGACGGCTCGCCCTCCGCGATCCACTCATGCTGTCACTCTATCAGCTGGAGGGCCGAAGGCCCGACGGCTCACCCTACGCTACGCGATCCACTCACGCTGTCACTCTATCAGCTGGAGGGCAGCAGGCCCAACGGCTCGCCCTACGCGATATACTCACGCTGTCACTCTATCAGCTGGAGGACCGCAGGCCCGATGAATCGCCCTATGCGATCCACTCACGCTGTCACTCTACCAGCTGGCGGGCCGCAGGCCCGACGGCTCACCCTACGCGATCCACTCATGCTGTCACTCTATCAGCTGGAGGGCCGAAGGCCCGACGGCTCACCCTATGCTACGCGATCCACTCTCGCTGTCACTCTGTCAGCTGGAGGGGCGCAGGCCCGACGGCTCACCCTACGCGATCCACTCACGCTGTCACTCTGTCAGCTGGAGGGGCGCAGGCCCGACGGCTCACCCAACGCGATCCACTCACGCTGTCACTCTGTCAGCTGGAGGGGCGCAGGCCCGACGGCTCGCCCTACGAGAACCACTCACGCTGTCACTCTATCAGCATAAGAAGGCTCAATGTCACCCAAAGGGCAATGGAGAGGGCTATGCTAGGAGTCTCTCTGCGATATCGGATTAGAAATGAGACCATCCGCAGCAGAACCCAAGTAACCGATATAGCTCTTCGAATCGCTAAACTAAAGTGGCAGTGGGCGGGGCTCGTTGCGTGTGGTACCGATGGCCGTTGGGGCGGGAAGGTTTTTTAGTGGCGGTCACGTACCGGAAGGCATATCGTGGGTAGGCCACCCACAAGGTAGACTCATGACCTGTTGAAGGTCGCTGCATGCGGGTGGCACAGGGCCGGTCCTTGTGACAATCTTTGAGGGAGGCCTATATTCACCAGTGAACGTCTTTCGGCTGATATGATGATGATGATGATAATAATGAAATCCGTATGTTTCTACCACATATCTAAAGCAGTGCTTCAAAATCTACATATCGCTAAGCCTAGCGGTTGTGGCAGGCAGTAACACTGGAGTATCAGATTTGAGGAGTTGGACGTTAGTATTAAATTCTCGAGAGTCGACTAAGGGATTGAAGTGTCACTGACCATTTTACAAGATTGATGATGGGCAGCAGCGTCATCATAGTGGACACATTACTGCGATCGCCAATCCGCTTGCCCAGCGTGGCGATTATGGGCATTTACCTCTTAATGCGTCTATACGCAAAGTTAATAGGAGAGGCCTACGTCCAGCAGTGGACTAATATAGGCTGATGATGATGATTAAATTCTCATTGTTTCTAGTTAATATGTAAAGAACTTCTTTAAAATGAAGATATCGATAAAAGATAAACCTTGCGGTTGTTGTGGGCAGTACTGCAGCATCAGGAGTGAGGAGTTGGAAGTCAAGATCAGGCTGTTAGTATTTGATTATGCCAAACATGCTATGCTTTCATTTTCACGTGTCTAACACTCTCGGTTAAAGTAAGCAGTACGTCTGCAGCATCAGGCTTTGAGGATACAAGATACAAGGATACAAATATTATAATATTGCATTGTCATGGGGACTTGATAAGAGTTCCAACTTTTATTGATTTCGGTGCAGTAGAAGTGGTCGAAAAATTGATCACAAGATTTGAAGCATCGACGACAGTTGATACGCGGTGAAGTTAATAAAAACCGTTTAAAAACCCTTTTTACCGGTACAAAAAAAAGGTATTTCAGTGTGTTAATGTAGCTGTACCTGCTTAAGGTGGATTAAGACTAAACGAGCGAATGTTCATTCTATCCCCCACTTTACAAAATTCGTTCGTTACACAAAACGTGATTCCTCTAAATTCGTTGATTTCGTAGTGTCGTAAGAGTCGACTAAGGGATTGAAGTGTCACTGACTAATATTTGATAGAAGATTGATGATGGGCAGCAGCGTCGTCATAGTGGACACATTACTGCGACCACCAATCCGCTTGCCCAGCAGCGATCATGGGCATTTCCTTCCTAATGCGTCTATACGCATAGTTAATAGGAGAGGCCTACTTCCAACAGTGGACGGAGATAGGTTGATGATGTGTGTTCATTAAAGTTGTTATTAATACAATATTCATATTAGTTTACGTTGTTAGTCTTGGTGGATTGCCTATCAATTTCCTGGCAGAGCATACATTCACGGCAAATATGTACAATATTTCGCAACTCGATTGCAAAATCGAATACAAATTACTCCCCAAACTGTCTAAGATAACAACTGTTTCAAATTAAACTCCTACGTATTTGCTGTTATTATAGTAACCTTTCGATATCTGACTATTTCATTGTTGTTGAACTGAAGGTCGTTACAGTAAATCATATTATAACTTTGGACCCAAGGGTATTCCGGCATCAAATGTGATTCCGGTGTTACGAGAAAAGAACAATGTAGTGAATCGATAAAATTATTATATTTTGTAGGGGTGGCAAGGAATTCCGCATGGTAAATGGCAGTAAGAATATATTTGTCACCACCCTGACTCTTACCTTGGGTGACGTAAGAGTCGATTAAGGGATTGACATATCACTGAGTATTTACTGATGATGGGCAGCAGCGTCATCATAGTGGACATATTACTGAGATCGCCAACCGGCTTGCCCAGATAAAAAAACACTTTTTTTTGTACTTGAGAAAGTTCACAATTCAGACAGCGTTTGCTAATATTCATAATAGGCCAAGGAATATGCATTTTCCTCTAACGTAGAATAATATAACTTGAAAATAACTTATTTTCGCTCGAAGGTCTGGACTTAGCGTTAGTAAAGGTCTTACCGATATTGAAATATTTGACCTAGATAGTATTAATAGCTCTTAGGGTCGTAAAAGTGCCTGATATCTTCACTTTGGTGAATTACCTTCGAAAGGGAGCGCATTAAATTAAATTGTGTACTTGGTAAACAGGGCCCGGGTAAATCCACAAGTAACCAGGGACCGGAACAGTTATTTTCTCCATACAAAAGAACGGTTCTTTTTTCGTTCTTTTAAAATATTGGCCTATTTCGAGGTTTTTCTAAAATTACGGTTCCGGTTCCTGACTGTAACAACGGTTACCAAATCTTTCGTGTGTTTTTAAATTAATCAATCAAAGTTGAGTTTCCGCACATGTAACCTAGCCTTGTTGGTAAGATATTTTTTTATTATGTTTGTATCTCCTTGAGAACCACGAGATTACAAATCCCGGTTTTTTGATAGGCTTGCTAGATCCAACACGTAGAGACCTTTTGGAGAAATTTGCAAAAGCTCTATTGGTCCCAATAGGAAAAAAATGTCCTATGGATTTTTTCCTATTTTGTTACCATTTTCCATAAATTGTGTATGGCGATACCAAAAAATGATATCCGGAAAATGTACGGAAATTTTGGGACATTTATTTTCCTTTTTAGATCAAAAGAGTTCGTGATTCTGAGCAGAAATAACCCATTTACCCATAATTTCAAAATTATGAAAATGGACAATTTAAAAAGCTATGCTCAATTTATTATGCGTCCATACGCATAGATAATTTGGAGAGGCTTATATCCACCGATTTTGTTTTTTATTGTTATTATTTTATGTTTTTTTTTTTTGCTCAACGTTTAAATGCCAGTTTGCTGTAATTAAAAGGGATCACGTTTATTGTTATGATAATGGACACAAACATCGTTTCAAATCTGTGTAAAAATTGAGCATTGTTATATTTCATTGTGATTCCTTTACAAAATATTTATGTTTCTATCTGTATTCTATTTTGCAATCATCATCATCATCATATTAGCCGAAAGACGTCCACTGCCTCCCCCAAGATTGCCACAATGACCGGTCCTGCGCCACCCGCATCCAGCGGACTCCTGACTTAATTTAGAATTATCTAAGCGAATTGTCTAATAATTAATATAAAGCTTATACTATGATATTCTCCCTGAAAATGAGAAAGCATTATAATTGTGGTTTTCTGTAAGCAGGTGTTTCCTGAATTAGTTAATATTAGATCTAAGACTGTAATTATATTTTACTTGAAAATGTAATTAATAATTATTTTGAGCATTTATCTCGCTCCAAATTAAAATTATATTTTAATTTTTTTAAGTTGAAATCAGGGATCGGAACCGGTTTTTTCGATAAATCTTTAAATTTTCCATTATTTAAAATGTTTTAATCTCTTTATATAGTACTCAATATTTTATGTAATGAAATACATAGATTTTTTAAATTACTCCATAAACAAAGAATTTATATACCGAAGAACGAAAAAAAATATCCGATTACTGGTCGAAAAACGTCTTTTATTGGCTCACGACTCTCATGACTTGAGGATGCTCATTCTATACGAAGTGAAACATATATTAAGCATTTTGCACCTTCAAAATCGTGAGTAACCAAGGGAATGCAGAACCGGTTTTTTGATATATCACTAACCGGTTAAATCGGTTATTTCTTACAAACAGTTACCGGTTTTGATATCGTTGTATTTCACGTGACATGTAATTTTAGCATGAATGGGTCGGGTCATTTTTGTGGTTATTAAATTTATCTCGCTTCAAGTAATGGTTTTCATCATTGGACAATCATTTTTTTTCTATAATTCTATTGTGTGTTTTAATAATTGCTATTCACTTAGCAATCACGTGTAATGTATCAGTGTTGTGTGTAAACAGAAAACCTGTTAAAAGTAATACAGATACAGTTATTCCATACAACATCAATTATACATTATTACAATCAACATCGATATAGTTATAACAACAACCTAATGTCATATTCATCACTATATTCTTCTGAGACTAAATCAATGAACGAGTAAAATACAGTGTGTATCTGAACGAAAGGGAAACCTTTAGCTTAGTGTTGACGAAGCCTAATAATACAGTAACATTTTTTATACTTGAATGAGAACTATGAAAACGGATAAACTCACGTATACTAATTAACTTTACCTTCATACCCATTTTATTTCATGAGTCATCCTTGCGGTAACCGAAGAAAATATTATTTTTTATTCTATCAATATAAAATATTAAACGGTTAAACTCACATGTCAGTCACGTACGACATGTTTCGTTCATAGTGACTAAATATATGTGAGTTCAGCTGTTTAATTATACTTATAGTTATTGTATCTCACGAAAATATTTAGTTTAAATTTAGATAAGAAGGTGAAACAACGGAACAGTTACTTCATCACTTGTTAGAGCAATAGATTGCCTGTTATAATCTTATTACAACTTGCCCACTGTTCGACTGTCAGATCTGTTGACACTTGACAACTACTGTACTATTATCATGAAAATTTCAAAGCTTTGTATACATACACTCATACAGTATATTTCATTGTGGTCGAATTTAACCTTGTTACCCACCGTTAAAAACTAAAAAAAAGTGAACATAAACTATGTTATTGTAATGTACTTAGTCATCACGGGGCTAACATGTTTGCCTCTCGTTCAGATACATACTGTATGTTTAGAACAAAAACCAATAATTTTTTTTGTATTCTAATGTATTTGCTTTTTGTTTAAAATAAATAATTTGTTCTCCTTCTGAATCGCTGCTCTGTTATTATTAAAGTAGAAATCCCTCTGAAAGGGTTGAGTCAATTACGACGTTTTGAGTCTCAGAAGGCTATAGTAAACTAAGTAAACATTAATTAACTGAAAATCTCCATTTCCATTAAATCTACTGTTTGTATACTTACTTGCTTGTTGGATACCTAAAATAATATTAAATCACTTAAACTAACCTAATTTTGAATAATCAGTTTAGTTTCTCTCAGAAGTTTTGTGTATCTTCGTAATCGGTCAATAGTGTCACAACTCAGTCGTCGTTTATTATAGTGTCATATATTTTTGTCTCTACCTTCATCTATATCTGATTCCAAGTAATGATTCTTATCTGTTATGATTCGTTACAAATAAATCAATATAGGTAGTCTTCATTTGTCCCTCTTACTAAAATAAAATTACGTCTAACTTTGTGTTCCTCAAGTTATTATTTATTCATACTTTTTTTCATCTCTATCTTTTAAATCTGTTTCTAATTCAATCTGTCTATATTCATCGGTCATAGTATTAAGTCTACAAATAGATTTGTGTCCGTCAAATCATTGTCTTTCAAGCTGACAGTCATCAGTTTCTATGTAAGTTCCCTTATTTTCATCTGAATCTGTCTCCTACTTACTGCTACTGCGATGCTCCCACTACCACAAACTACGTGGCTCTTACTATTACGTCTCTTGTCTCCTAAATTTATATCTTTCAAATTCACGGTTACCACTTTTCTTACACCTATCACTTTTCTTCAAGTTATTTTCTTTCAAATTAACAGTTTTTATTTATTTATTGCTACTGTTATATTTCATGAAACAAAAAATAAAATGCGAACATGGCTCAAGTCTCTTCATTATGAGGACATAGAGAAGTTACTGAGAGTTGTACAGTGAATGTAAGCATTTGTTCAACATGTACACACTACACACGTATAGACACACACACATAGACACCTACACATACACATATGTATACACAAATTACTCAAATCTTCATTCATTCATATATATTGATAGGTTACTTTAAGTATCTTTTCCGAATTTTGGTTACCTGCAGTACAGGCTTTGCAAACCTATACCACGAATAAATGTCTTATGTCTTTTGTTATCTTAATCTGTGCCTAATTTACTCTTAAGCTTACAATTTTTTTTTGGTTTGTCACAGTTACTTTATTTGTTATTGCTGTTACTGTTATCTCTTTCTTCATCAAAATCGAATTTACTTAAAAATATAATGAAATCTGAAATTGCCTCTATATCTTTTAAACTCACTAAATCTGTGTTTGACTAAGGAGCGAGAGAAGCGGAGATGTGCAAAATTGACCAATTACATTCTTCAAATTCAAAATTCTAAACACTGTCATGCGGTCTCATTGGCCAATTTTGCACCTCTCCGCCTCTTACTCAGAAATATGTCATCTAAATAACTCAGTCACTGTATATCGTCACTTGGGTCAATGTTGTCTCTAAATCTTCATGTCTTTAACTCTAAATATCAACTCACGCTGGGATGCGGCGGATGCTCCCCCTTGACATTCTGCAGCTGCTTGTTGTGGGCGGTGGGGGTGCGTTCGCCAGGGGCGGTGGAGGCGCTAGCGGCGGCGCCGGCGCTGCTCCCGGCGGGGGACTTCGCACCGGGGCTGCTGGTGGAGGTTGTCCTGGGGAGAAAGAACTGAGATCAGAGTGGGGAATGCATTTACGCATCGTCCCTCCGGCAGAAAGCCTTTATAGAGGGGTAAGTGGGACTCATCCGCTCTTCTCCCCTTTCCTAGTGAGAGGAGGAGAACTGATCCTATCCATTATGCTCCCACTCCGGCGTTTCGTCCACTTCTCCGTTCGCGAGAATAGCATGGGCGAGCATGTCACCATGACACATTATTTCCTATTAGTGGGTAATAGGCCGTGTGGTGACGGCAGTAAGAATACATTTGTCATCACCCCAACTCCTCCTGCGGGTGTCGTAAAAGCCGACTAAGGGATTGAAGTGTCACTGACCATATTTGATTAAAGATTGATGTTGGGTAGCAGCGTCATCATAGTGGACACATTACTGCGATCGCCAATCCGCTTGCCCAGCGTGGCGATTATGGGCATTTACCTCCTAATGCGTCTAGACGCATAGTTAATAGGAGAGGCCTACGTCCAGCAGTAGACTATCATGATGATCATCCCTCTGGCAGAAAGAAAGCCTTCATAGAGCGGTAAGTGGGACTCATCCGCTCTTCTCTCCTCTCCTAGTGAGCGGAGGAGAGGTGGCCCTATCCACTATGCCCCACTCCGGCGTTTCGTCCGTTTTTAAGGTTCCGTAGCCAAAATGACAAAAACGGAACCCTTATAGATTCGTCATGTCCGTCTGTCCGTCTGTCACAGCCGATTTACTCGGAAACTATAAATGCTACAGTAACGAAATTTGGTAAGGATATGTGTTGTATAAACCGCTACAGGATTATGATACTAAATTGTAAAAAAAAACCATTGGGGTGGAGGCCCTCCATACATGTAACTGAGGGATAGAAAAAATTTTTTAGTTGTATATAAGCGTGTGGTGTATTAATAGAAAGATCTTTGAATATGATATGAAGGTTTATGAATCTTATTTTTATTTAAGCAAATCGTTTTCGAGATATCAGCTCTCAAAGTCTGAAAAATGTGTCCCCCATCTATTTTTTAAACTACGCGATATAAAATTGAAAAGAAAATATTTGTTATGCACATTAATAAACTCTATCAACGATTTTTAGTTTGATTAAATTATCTCCTATAGTTTTTGAGGTAGGTTGATTTAACTGTATTTTTTTAAATAATAAATTGATTATGGTACGGAACTCTTCGCGCGCGAGTCCGACTCGCACTTGGCTGGTTTTTTTGTAGCTATCCAGGCGGATCCTGCACGAGGGCCTACTACCAGCAAAGTTTTTGGTACAAACCAAAACAATTTGGTGTATTTTGGTTCTAAGGGAAAATAATGAGGGAGCCTTTATAAGGTCTTATACACCGTGTTTTTATTGATTTCCGTTAAATTAAAGGGAAGCTTATTTAGCTCAAAAATAATCAATTTGTCTAAGAAACTAGTACCTTAACCCTTGCTGTTATTGAGTTGTTAAAAAAATAAGTTTAATGACTGAACAAGTGTATTGCAAACTTTATTACATCCTAATGAAACTTATTTTGATATGTGCCGTCAGTCACCTGAGATCTTATTCTTAAGGTTATCTCACACTTGCTATTTCAATTATTATGTATGAAAACCCAAAAAAATTTTTTTTTACGAATTAAACAAAAGCCGATATACTAGGCAACTTATTAATGTCCCAAATAACCTGTCCTATTTAACGGAAACCAATAAAAACACGGTTTATGGCTTCTTATTATGTATGAGTTGCATTAATAACTACTTTTTACAAAATTTGATGTTCATTATCATCAGTGACCGGGGTGTGTGCCATTTCGGGTTATTCTCACCCGTTATACAACCAATTTGTCAGCAGAGTCAGATGACAAAGTCATTGTAACAGGTTGCGAATAACCCGAAATGGCACACCCTATGGCCGAAAGATGTCCACTGTTGACATTAAGCCTCCCTCAAAGATAGCCACAATAACCATTCGCATCCAGCAGACTCCTGCGACCTTCAACTTTACTTTTTAAGGATATAATTAATGTACCTTCTTGTATATTCCTTTTAATCTACATAAATTACTATCTCAACTTCAGTCGTTATCGTTATTTTTTAATTTAAACTTCACCGAATTTTCTAAGAAAATTGCTTCGTTTCCACAATTATGTTTTATGATTTTTCGTCGTCTTAGCAGTATTTTTTCCGCTGCCGGTGGTAAACAAGCGCTTGGTCAAAACTAATAATTAGCTAAGCCTGTTAGGTATATAAATAAACTCATGGCTTAAACTTTTTACGATTATCACTCATATTTTAAAGACAAACGGGTCTTAATCGCGTAAACTTTCGTTTACACGATAAACGCAACATAAGTTTACGCGATTAAGACCCGTTTGTCTTTAAAATGTAAACTCATGGCATTGTGGCATCTTAATCGTATTGCGTTTTGAAGAAAATAATCTAATTATTTCATGAAATAATTTGTTTTGTGTGTATTAATTAGTCACGCAACTATAATTATAAATATTAAATGTATTAGAGGAAAAGAAACGAGTATGTACACCAAATTCCGATTGCCTGTGTGTGGGTATTTTGTATAATTACTCGAATTGTGTCTCAAAAGTTTGGGTGACAAACGGCTACATAATCATTACTTCGACAGCTACGGCCATTGAGTGGATCACAGATGTCATATATACCATAGATCAAGCAAACGTATCTACTTAGCGTGTCAAATGAACTCAGTAAAATCTACTGAGTTGTCCGTCTTTAATCGCAGCTTGCAGCTTTCGGGCGTCAAATTTTGTAAGTTGAAGTGAACAAAAACATTAATAATGCCTCCTTAAGTAATATTAATTGCAACAACACAAAAAATATGAATACTCAAGGGCCTGAGACATATTTAAAATCATAGGCAAGTGACAACTTCAGTACAAAATCTGACACGCTCGGCCGCCATACAAATGAATGAACTTGTTTCTTCTATCCAAATCTAATTCTGTGGAGTGGATCATATACCAGTAGCTGCTAATGCTACTGCTATCTATACATCGCCAGTTATACCTTATAGTTAGTTTAGAATATATCATTTTATAAATTATTTTATGATTTGAGCATCACTTCAGTTTGAGTCCCCTTTCTTTCTGGGGCTTTCCTAAAATGTAATATTTTATACAAAATAAACCTACCAATAAAGGTGCATTCAAATCAAAAGAGCATTCGCTGTTCTAAACCCCGCTCTACGAAATCAACCAATCACGTTTTGTGTAACGATCGAATTTCGTAGAGTGGGAGGTTAGAATAGCGAATATTCGCTTGGTCTGAATACACCTTAACACTAACCCAAACCTTGCTCACAGACTGTAACGAATAATAAAAATAATTGAACTATTCAATCACGTTTCGCCTCGTTCGTTCGAAGGCATTCAATAACTAATACATAATAAAGTAAATATGAGATATTGTGAGAAATTGGAAAATCCTGAGGGTAAAGAAAGAAATGAAAGGACGCTCGTTGTCACTGTGAAATAGATAATTGAGAACCCATAGGCTAACTGGTATAATTAATGGTCACGACAATCTTAATAGACACTTGAAATTTAGTTACGAGTGTGACCTAATGAAGCACCCTGCCCATAGGGAGGTTCAATAATCGAGCATATAATTATTTTTCTCAAACATGCAATGAAATGTTGTCATTATGTTCGTCGTAATAGGCTTTAAAGTATGACGTTGTAGGTGGATGACCTCGAGATAATAGTAAAGGATTTTCATACGAATTTAACGGCCTAGGCCGGTAAGTAATATTTTTTTAAACATGGCGTCGGTTTTCATGAACAGGCTAAACAGCTAAATTCTGTTTTTTTGATAGTCGTATTTTTTATTTCATTGCATATGTTTGAGAAAAGCACTGTACATGCCTCGCCGTGAAATGGGCTTATCGGCTGAGTAGGTATGGACGGCCGAACGTAGTGAGGCCGGACAGTGATACGAAGTCTTTCCATCTTTCCCGGCGTCTGCAGTAATGTACTACACTACCTGTTCGGTAAGTGCGACAATGCGAGCAGGCGCCAGGTGCCTACATTACGTCACAGTAAGTAGTAATTTCTGTTATAAAAATGATAAATTGAAATACCAGGGTAGCATAACTCACCCGGTGCTATGTCACTCATATGTTCGAGTTTAAGTTATCCCTGATTTTTAGAAATGATTTAGACCATTTTAAAGTAGTTTTGTGAAAACAATACATATTCTTTTATTTAATTTTTTTGCCTCACAGGTGGGATCAAAAACATTGTGTGTCCCAAGGGCGGTATATGACTTATCTCCCATGCGCGAGACGTGCCCGCACCATCTGAGCTGACGAAGCATGAGGTAAACCTCGATTCCACCTACATTTATTTATTTATTTATTTAAACTTTATTGCACAAAAGTAAAACTTAACGTACAAAAGGCGAACTTAATGCCATGAGGCATTCTCTACCAGTCAACCTTAAGGCAAAGCAGAGAGATTGTGGGCGGTGCTACATCTATCCAGTTAAATAATATGAACAAAAACATATATATCATATCTATACCTACATATATACCTACACAAATATATACACGAACTAACTACATACATACATTAAAATACATATTAATATTACATTCGCACTGCGCAAAACTTTCGTATTGCACACCCTATCAGACCACCGGATCTTCATGATCTTGCGCAAGCACCCGAGGTGGAATCGATCCATCATGCGAATATGACAGCGGTGTGTGTGTCAATGGTGTGCTAACCTGCCCTCAATGATTGCGTACGTTTAGCAATAAGATAGGTTACGTTAGCCACGAGCGAGCACACCAGAGGCAACATCGGAGTTGACAGCAGTCGCCGTGGCCGAAACCGGCCCTGGAGCTATTCATCATCATCATTTCATGTGTTTCATTTCTGTTGGGAATGCTGGGATATAACTCACTCGAGGTAAGACGTAGTTCGGCACTCCTCACTACAATTTGTACCATGCTACGCGGTGACTCTGACTGTGTAGAGTTAACAACACAAATAGTGCGGCTGCCCGTCCCGATACCGTCTAAATTTGAGTTTCGGCCCCGAACCCGCTGTCTTCTGTCAGTGCCTGGTTCCCGAACGGTGTCGCGAAGGAACTCTCCTTTTGTTCGAGCATTACACAGCTTGAATTCACTCCTTGCATCAGCGCCTGAATGTGATGTGTTTGCTAGTAGATGGATGGTTGTGCGTGATGAATGTCTGAGGTTCAGCGAGATGATGGATGTTCGTCCTTCTTCTGTGCCATATTAGAATTTATTGTACCTATGTTAACTTTTTCCTATTATGTATATATAGGGATCAAGTATGTATTTTCACAGTGCTTAGGTTTATCTGTCATGCTGTGTTAATTATAATGAATAAAATAAATAATAATAATAAATCATCATCATCATCAGCCAATTGACGTCCACTGCAGGACATAGGCCTCCCCCAGAGAGTTCTACAAAGATCGGTCGTGAGCTGTCCGCATCCATTGGACACCCGCAACCTTTACCAGGTCGCTCCATCTTGTGGGGGGCCTTCCCACGAGCTATTATTATATTATATGAATTATGAACTCGTGTGAAGTAAGGCACGCGCCTTCGGCTTGGGCTTTCTTTTCACAGTTTTCACACTCGTTCACGATTTCTTATTCACCGCCCTTAATACGCAATGTAAGTACTAACATGTCCTAGCAGAATACCTACATTATGTACGCGGCAGCGAGACATAACGTAGTCGGCAGAGGTTTACTAGAAAAAAGGGAACTAAAGGAAATCTCAAGGATGTCCTTCTGTTCTGCAGGAAAACAAGAAGATTCGAACCCCGAAACCTTTAGTTTCGTAGGCAGGGTCACTACCAACTAGGCTATGGAGGACATTTGCCATTGAATTTTGAATTAATAGTGTAGGAAATAGAATAGAATTTCTTTTGTTTGAGTAGACCTTTTAATAGTCCTAAAGGATAGCTACTAAGCGTTAGTCATTGGCAACTTGGCTATGCATCCTGCGAACATCCAGCTTCGTAAATTTCGGGGATTTGCATCATTGCACATGGAAGGCATCATTAGAGTCATCATAATCCTATCAGCTAAAGGACGTGCACCGCTGAACATACCCCCCAAAGATCGCCACAATGACCTGGTACTGCGCCACCGTTCAGCGGACTCCTGCGATCTTCACCAGGTAGGTAATCAGTCCACCTTGTGCAGGGGCCCACGCTGCGCCTTCCGATACGTGGCTGCCACTCGAGAAGTGACATTAGAAGTTTCAGAGTGACAGAATAAGTCCTGAAATTTGCGAACTTCGGTGTTCGCGGTAGCAGGTCTGTTCCGCAGCAGCACACTCGCACTAGGGAATAGTCCCGGTCTGAATTCGTGTGGCAAGAATCGGGAATTCCCAGTTCCAGTACTATTCTTGTTTAGAAAGCCAGGACCGGGAGCCCACCCTAAGGGTGCCGCTCCACTGACGCAGAGCGGAGCGGAGCAGTGGGAGCTCGGCTAATGAGACCGCATCACAGCGTTTTGAATTTTAAATTTCAAGAATGTAACTGGTCAATTCTGCACAGCTCCGCTCCGCTCCGCGTCAGTGGAGCTATCCTAACTCGCACCTCAGGGACTCCACCAAACCTCACTTGTATAGAAAGCACGCGAGCGTCCAGGCGCGAATCCATGGGAGGCAATGGGTTCTCTGGGGTCCTGAACGAAATCTTGGATCGGCGCTTGCGAGCGTCCATGTTCCAGTAGGAATAGGATAGGATAGAATGGAAATTACTCCACCAACAAGATCCAAGCTTTTAAACTGATGATGAAGAATAATAATATATTGGTATATTAATGAATACTCACTCAAGCTGCGCTCTGTTGACCCAAGGCGATACATGGAAAAGAAAATATTTTTATTAGTAGTTGTATTTCAAGTTAGCAAGTTGTTAAAAAACATAATCACGGTATACCGGGTATTCCGGGTATACGGATAAATAGTAACTTTAAATACAGGAGATAATTATTTACTGCAAATGAACAAAGAATTATAAATTTATAATAGAATATAACAAATTATAACTATAAATTTAAAACTTAAGCTATAGATAGTTTCACGAGAGTGAGGTCACGCACACATCAGCATAGGTATCATGTAGGTAAACACACGGGGAATTTGAAATTAGTGTTTTTTTACAGCAAACCCGATGGCAACTGTAAGATTGACCAAAAAGTTTGTTCAAGGGATTTGCTTCAATATTTTGACGCCATTCATTCATTCACAATTTTTTTTTGCAAATAGTAATTCATTTGGATGTCTAATCATTCGACTCAACTCAGGTGAAATTACCTATACCTTTAAAGATAAAAACCTAAAATAGTAACTTAAATATTTTTCTATGAATAATTATAAGAATAATATACAATTATTTATGTTTATGACCTAATTTTAAGTGTCTATGATTCATGATCAAAATTATGTTACAGTGCAACCATTTTTCGCTTCAAAGTGTTCGTTTATTTTATACGTTTGACTGATCATTTTATTTTACAGGGTGCACACCTACCTTCAAAGTTTTATCTGATTGCGTTCCATGTTATCACAGTACATTTATTTACTTATTTTGTAGCTAATTTTCAGAAAAAGTGTTGTTGTCTTTTTCAGAGTTCACTTAGCACATTAGTTCATATAGCCTAGTAAGAGTCGTGAGGCCCAACGTCCTATTTTTAGGACAGCAAAATTTATTCATAACGGTCCATTACGTCATATTTTTCAAAGAAATATGAATTTTTATTTGTAGGTATCGCCATCTTTATTGTATAAACTTAATCTAAATTATGAAATAAACACACAAATAAAGAAATCTTAATTTGTAGGTAGGTTTAAACAGAAAATGTCCTTTTTTGGGACACTGGGTCATTACTTCACTTGTCCTAAAAATAGGTTGAGCTTAACGAGGATAGTTATTTTTCGTAATTAGTAAACTTGTTCTTTTAAATTCCTTATTTCATTTATTATGATTATATTTATTTTATTCATGTCTTGCATCACCTACAGTTTTTTTACTAGCATCGTTTCATTGCCCAAAGGTTGTATGGCAGAGATCGCACTTTAGCTATAAGACCGCCTATTGTGTTACCTCTACCTTTATGTTTGTAAATTTTTGTTATTATTATTTAAATGTATGGGTAAAGAGTTATTGTACTCGGCATTGTGAACAGCCAGCAACTGACTATAAATTGTAAATGTTACTTTAACTGACTTGTTTATCTTTCGTTCGTTTCTTGAGCGAGAAATCGATAGCTCGTCGCTTACAAGTGTAGCAATGTACAAGTTGCAGAACATTGAAAAATTGCGGGAATATACTCGGAAATTTCCGAAAATTTTCATGAGAATTTAAGAGTAAGTTCTCATCGAGAATGTTTCCATGAGAACGCAGATGTCATATATACCATAGATCAAGCAAACGTATCTACTTAGCGTGTCAAATGAACTCAGGGAAATCCACTGAGTTGTCCGTCTTTAATCGCAGCTTGCAGCTTTCGGCCGTCAAATTTTGTAAGTTGAAGTGAACAAAAACATTAATAATGCCTCCTTAAGTAATATTAATTGCAACAACACAAAAAAAAAATATGAATACTCAAGGGCCTGAGACATATTTAAAATCATAGGCAAGTAACAACTTCAGTACAAAATCTGACACGCTGGGCCGCCATACAAATGAATGAACTTGTTTCTTCTATCCAAATCTAATTCTGTGCATGAGAACTTATAAAAAAGTGTTATGAAGCACATTGTATTTCACAATTGAGTCATCAAGGCATAAAATGTGCCTTAAAAGGCAATTACATACAACGGTTTTGGCATGATTAGATTGCTTGTAAAATTTTAATTTCCGAGAACATTCTCTATAGAAGTTTCGCAACCTCGGTACATTGCTGAGCAATTATTTTTATTTTTGCCACTATAATGAAATATGAAATTTTAGCTAAATTTTATACTATTTCTACTCAGAATCACAAGCCAATTCCATTTCCGTCGAAAAAAAAAGTGTCCCATGATTTTTTTCCTATTGTGTTACTATTTTCCATACACCTTCTATGGCGGTAACACAAGAGGATATTCGAAATATGTATGAAATTTTTGGGACAGTTTTTTTTTCGCCGGAAATGGAATCAGCTCGTGAGTCTGAGCAGAAATAGTATAAAATTTACCCAAAATTTCATATTTCATTTTAGTGGAAAAATAAAAAGAATTGCTCTGCTAGTTAAGTGCTATGTGGTCGGTGTGCACCCGAATGTGGTTTCCATTAAACAGTATTGCGTTCCGTTAGATTTATTTCTTCCTTTTCATTTGCCTCTCCACACAGTGGCTATTTCATTTAGATTTAAATCATTATAAGTTGGTACGGAACGATTCCAAATTATAAGACCTGACCTATCAATAAAATATAATATAAAGGTTAAACTCATGTGTTTAGTCACTACGAGCGTGTTTCGGAGGGCCTAGGCACAGTATAAAGACAAGTCCAGTAGTCACTCTCCGGCAGTGGCGACGCGAATGATACCTACTGCACAGGGTTGAACAAAATTAATTATTCGACTTGGTACAAAGGTACTATAGGTATAACTGTCAATATGAGTACTACAATACCACATCATGACATTGCATCAGTATTGAATACTGATGATTATGAAAAATAATATTAAATATTATGTACCTTAGGTATCGATTAACGTATGCGAAATGAAATCTGCACAAAGTTTAATATTATATTAAATAAATGATATCATTATTATTTTCTTGAACATGTACGTTTTTTAATATCGATTTTAACAAGTATTCATGCAAGATAAAAACTACTTGAATCCAAAGTGTATAACTTTAGTTTTATGATACTTTATCCATTGATGTCGAAAAAACAAATGTTAGCATTTTTCTTGCCTCTAATTTTATCTTCTGTAGGAAAACTTTTTAAATAAAAATCCTTTGCTCATTATATTTCATATTCTTGTTAATTGGTCTATTGATACTTACTTATTATGCTAAAAATATTTAATTGAAATTAGCTATAAGTCGTTCACCGTAACATCCGTTACTGAAAAAGCAGTGTTTTTTACACTTTTTGATCAAATGGCGAAGTCATATTTTCAAAGTTGTTTATTTTTATTTTCCGTGTTGATAGGCTTGCTCTTTGTTTATGTTTCGTAATGCCCATGGTTTGAGGATGTTTTTCATCAATTTTGTTGTCATATTTAGAAGTATTTCTGAGCTCCCTGTTCCATTTTGTGATTCGGGTTAACGTAATTTCCTTTATTCGAGCTCTTTCTGAAAAGTGGCTGTAGCCAAATTGTTACATTACACTAGGGTTTCTAATATCATTTATTGGAAACGAAAAGAATGCGAGATTTTTATAAAACAGTGTTTCAAATCTTGCTTTCTTCTAAAAAATCAGAATCATCGTCGATTTTGGCCTTAGCAAATGTGTCTTGTGGAAAATACATGCAGTTGTGCGACATTGTTCTACTCAATTGGCCATAATTTCTAAAGAAAGATGCCAAACCCAACAAAACTATCCAATTTAATTAACAATTGTATACAAATTAATTTAGCATTGAGACACAAGTTAAATTTAATTTTTTTATTTTGTTTTTACTTGTTCAAAATTTGTGCAAATTTCACTCCGCATCGCATACGTTAGTCTCATGCACAGAATCATTAAAACATTACAATACCGTAATGTGTTCGGCACTGATGTCATTTTTTTAATTTTCTATCTCGAACGCAATACGACACAAAGCGCGCTGCGCGGCCGGCCGACCCCAACTGACTTATCCCAAATTATCCCAATTTGCATGTACTCGCTGCGTGCGTGTAATGCGCCTGTGTGCGTGGCCGCGCGGCGTTCATTTGTTAGAAGAGTAATTACTGGTGTATACTGTGGCCTAGGTCCCCATTATCAAGCTGAGCCCGCCACACCGGTAAACATATAAGTGTAGGTATATATCTATCTATTCAGCCCGTATCCACCCACTGCTGAGTATAGGCCTCTTCTTTATTACGCCACTCTTCTCGGTCCTAGGTATATATACGTAAATTAAACTGTTTCATTATATTTTAGTGTTTATTATGTGTATTTCTCACAATAGTTTAAACTTAAATGAACTGTCAAATAATTAAGTAATTGAACTTTCCTTTCAACCATAAAAATGTATGAAAATGAATTAAAACTTGTAAATTCCATAAATGAAAATTATTTCGATACTTTAGCGGTTTTTGAGATGTATAAGAAATACTACTTAACAGCCTCTACATTGAAATTATTTGTGAGCATAAATATTAAATACTTGTTATTAATCCCACAATGTCGTAACAGATGTGCTTACAATAGAAAAAATCAACTGCGAAAGTGACATGTATGCATGTGACGTCACCATTTGTTCTAAAAACCGACCACAAGCCTTTATTAGCCATATTCGGAAAAAAACACGGTATATCGGTGATGACAGCTTCTCGGCTAGTAAGGTACAGTCAAGTGCAAAAATAAGTATCGAAAGAATCCGTTCATAAATATGTTACGACGTTCTTATTACACAGAATTAGAGTGCACTGGGACATATTTTTGAACGTTTTTGTATACCCCTTATTTTGTCTTCGACTGTACGCTATAATTTTATCTGCGTATAACTACGTGATACAATACACTGCAGGGAAGGATAATATGGCTGCTGATTATTTTTCGCGCGCGTGCCCGGTGGCGTTGTCAGATAACGAGGCGGGAAAAACACTTGTAAACCAGTGTAATGTACTGAACGTTAACGCATTGCAACTCGATAATTTAACACCGTTAACCTATAAAGATGTTCAGAATGCTACGGCGGCTGATAAAACGTTAGGTACAGTAACAAAGTATATACAGCAGGGCTGGCCGCGAAAATTACGTTGTTCTGAAATTGAACCTTATTTCCGTTGTAGGAATGATTTAGAAATAGAAAAAGGCTGTATAATGAGAGGACATCGTGTTGTGATTCCGAAAATATTGAGATACAAACTATTGCAGGAGCTACATAAATCCCATTTAGGTATAGTTAAATGTAAAAGCAACGCGCGGTCCCGTATGTGGTGGCCTAATATTGACCGTGACATTGAACAGCTGATCGGCGCGTGCGCCGCCCGCCAGCTGGAGCCGGCCGATTGTTAACTATGAGTCATCCATTGGTTACAAGCATTTGTAATGAAAACATTTTTTTTTTTTTTTTTTTTCATTTATTGGGGTAAACAAACAGTCACTACAAGGTAGACTGACAAATATTCTTATAAACAAATGTTTACAGTATGTGTGACCAACACCGTTCACCACATATTACACTTAAATAGTAATTTATACATTCGGAGCTTAGCGTAAGGATAATACAAAGAGGTTATATTAGGAAGCTATATGAGACATAATAAAAGACAACAAGAAAACAAGTGAACATGCTCAGGTCAAGAGAACATCGAGTTTAAATATTCGATTTTCAATAAGATCAAACTTATTACATTGTGTAGGTTAAGTCAGCCATTTTTGGCGGTATTTATATGAATTTTATTTAACTACAACAATATCGCCAAATCAAGACAGAAACTAAGAAAACATTGAGTTCACGAAATAAAAAAAAAAGGAAAACAAGGAAATGGTTATTTATGATACAAGTGTGAAAAGTAGGCCCCTCTCAGAACGAGTGTCGGTGACTTTAAAACACAGGCGAAATGAAAGTTTTATAACCGACACGAGTTAGAAAAAAGCCCACATCACACATGCGCATCATACAATATTTTACAATGCATTATGTGAGGATAACCAGACTATCTCGGTAGTACCAACCAGGCCGTGCGGAAAATATGCGCTGCTAAAAAAGGTTGATACTTACAGAGGTTTACAACTACTCATCATATCAGTGATATTTTTTTTATATACACCAACACTGCATCCAAAAATGTCTACCTGGTTAAAACATGTGTTATAAGTGTGGACTATCCTGCGCAGAGGAGCGCGCTCACCGGCATTGGTGCGGCAGCGGCCGGTCACAAATAGCCGGTGCGGGCACCCCTCTCGCTGTCTACTACGATTAGGCACTTTAAAACTGAGCTTATTATTAAGGGCTATGCAATCAAAATGGTTGTTACAGAGGCCGTAAAGAACCATTGCTTCTAATAGTTTACGCCTGGAAACTAAATCTAACAAATCATATTTTTTCAGTAGTTGCGAATAAGACAATCTATTACGGTAGCATCTAAAATGCATTGTATTTAAATACTTTTTTTGGACACATTCTAGCGCGTCAGAATATTTATTATAGTAGGGGTTCCAGATTACGACAGCATGCTCTAGTTGAGATCTAACTAAAGATGTAAATAGTTGTAAATAGGTACTTGGGCGTCGGAATTCTGCACTAGATCGCATTACAAACCCGTACATCTTGAATGCTTTACTTATTATGGAACTTACGTGCAGGTCAAGGTGTAATTTTGAATCAAGTATGATTCCGAGGTCTCTTATGGACTGAACTTCTGTTAATTTTGCGTTACATAAGTGATAAGTGCTATTAGTTATTAGTCGCTTTTTAGTAAATTTAATGTGTTTGCACTTGTCTAAGTTTAATTCTAGTTTATTTGCAGAACAATAGTCAGAAAAATTGTCTAAATCCTGCTGAAATTTTTGACAGTCGTTTGTATTGTGAATCGTATGATATATCTTCAAGTCGTCTGCGTACAACAAAATATTACAAAATTTAAAACTATTACTTATATCATTAATGAATATTGTGAACAACAAGGGGCCCAGTATGGAGCCCTGTGGTACCCCAGAACTAATAGTTATAGCATGCGATTCACAGCCTTTTATTGTAACTTTTTGCGTACGATTTGTAATATACGATTTAAACCATCGCCAGAGATTTCCTCTAATACCATTGAAAGCAATCTTTTCCAAAAGTAATCTGTGATCCACCGTGTCAAAGGCCTTGCGGAAATCAGTGTACACACTATCTACCTGAATATTACTGTCAAGGCTTTCGAACAAGTATGTAGTATAAACTAGAAGATTAGTCGTTGTTGATCTATGCTGGACAAATCCGTGTTGGTGTAGGATAATTTGGCTGTGTAACTTTGGGTAGATTTGTTTATGTACTAGCCTTTCAAAGACCTTTGAAAGAGTAGACAGTATTGATATCGGTCTATAATTTTCCACCTTGTTTTTAGAACCACCTTTGTGTACTGGTACGATGTTTGCTGTTTTCCATATAGAAGGAAACGTTCCCTCGAGCAAACATTTGTTGAATAAGATAGCTATTGGTGTAGTAATAGATTTAAGAGTATTCTTTAAAAATATGGGAGGAATTTTGTCAGGGCCTTGGCCCTTTGATAAATCAAGATGTCTTAATTCAAACGCAATCTCACAAGTTGAGATATGCAAGTTATGAATATTTATATTGGAGGTAGGATTATGTTCGCAAATGCTGAGATTTTCGGTTACTGTGGACGGTTGATACACGGACTGAAAAAAATCTGAAAACATACTACATATTTGTGTTAAATTATCTGGAGTTATGTTTTGATAGGTAATTGTATTAGGTATGTCAGACGAGTGATTGCGATTAGAAATATACGTCCAAAAGTATTTTACGTTATCATGTATACTATCTTCCACTCGTTCTAGGTATTTCTTGTAGCATTTACTACTCTCAGTCTTAAATCTGTCCCTTAACAGTGAAAATAATTCATAGTCCACTAAATTTTTATATTTTTTCCATTTTATCCATGCCCGATTTTTGTCTTTAAATATATGTATTAATGCAGGGGAGAACCAGCATGGGAATTTGTGGCAATGTATTTTTTTATAAGGGACATATTTTTTCTTAATTTCATAAATGCGTTCATAAAATAATGAAACAGCTCGTTCTGCAGATACGTCACTAAAACAGTCTGACCAAGGAATCATGTCAATATCTTTGTTGATTTTCGTATAATCAGCTTTATTGAAACAAAATCTGTATGACGATCTTGGGCGCGAGTACCTATATTGGTTATCAGAGACAGGCATTATAACATAAAACGGAGGATGATGGCCGTCGGGAGGAACAAGGGCGATAGGAGCAGGTGCACAGGTGTGAACGGCGATATCTGTGAGAAACAGGTCTAAAATTTTACCTCGTGCATTAGTGTATACGTTACATTGGTTCAAATTAAATAAAGACATGAAATCGTTAAGGCCCTATACAAGAAAACATGTCCCTAAAATTATCTAAATATACTTATGACAACGTGAAAAAAGGCGAAGCTTAAACTAACTGTAAATAAACATAATTTGATTCGGCAAGCGATACTACAGCTGGCCCTATCTTCATTTCCTTAAAAGTAAAATCCAAAAAAGTCCCTACTACAAAAATACGTACCTATATAGAGTGAACGAAATATATTTTTCAAGCAGCAACGTATCTGAATACGAAAAATGGCAAAAATAGAGAGCAAGTACAAACGATGTGAAGAAAAAAACATATTTTAGTAGTTACTGTGTGTAGTAAAAATAGTTTTAATAACGCAATTGAAAGTTTTGTTCTACATTTAATAAATATCTACCTTGTTTTAGTTATTTCATTATTTTATTAGTTTACCAGTAGCATAAACTTACCTGCAGTTGAGGTAATCAATTGTAAAACGTGATGCAATGCTATGTCATTTACTGGAACATCAATCCTAATTTTTCATAGTCATACTTTGCGACATTCGAAATATTGCCAGTCATTCACTGGTACAATTTGAGACATCGCGGAAAAGTGAAATTATAGCGTAACAGTATTAGTTATATACAATTTATTTTTCCAAAATCATAAAGGAGGAACCAGTCTATAAATTTGTATACACAATTAGTCTATATGTTTAACAATTACGTAGTTTTGTGCAAAAATGCATTAAATCGCTCCTTATAGTGTCATCCACTGGTACATTTACCTTAATCTGTAACTGTCAAAAGTTCAATGAAGCAGTAGCAACAGCCTCCTCAGGACATTGTCGGGGAAACAAATGTTATCAAATATGGTCGAATAGACGAATCGGTCTGACATAAAAGAATTTTATTTTTTATTTATTTATTTTAATTAATTAATGAATTGATGAATGATGAATGATATATTTATTTGCATAAAAATAAGCGAGCATGAGAGTTTCTACAATTTAGTTTTAGATCGTATCTTGTTTTGCCAATACTAGCGTACAAATATTCGAAAATAAGCAATTTGTTAGTTATTTTTACAATATTTAATATAATTATTTATAAATTACATTATTGGAAGCATTTTATACAGATCTGTTTATTTCCTGGCAAATTTTACTTACTATGGTCATATTGATGAACTATTACTGTGGGACCAACATTGCAAATGTCATAATATCAGCTATTCCATACAAAATAAATATAAACGATTTACTCAAAAACTGAAGTGGCAGTGGGCGGGGCACATTGCGCGTAGAAACGATGGCCGTTCGGGCGGGAAGATTCTGGAGTTGCGGCCACGTACCGGAAGGCGCAGCGTGGGTAGGCCCCCCACAAAGTGCACTGATGACCTGGTGAAGGTCGCAGGAGTCCGCTGGATGCGGGTGGCACAGGACCGGTCATTGTGGCAATCTTTGGGGGAGGCCTATGTTCGGCAGTGGACGTTTTTCAGCTGATATGATGATGATTCAAAAAAATATTTAACGCTGTAATCTATTGCTACCAAAAATGTATAGGAATTTGGTATCGTAGTTTTCCCTCTCTGTCACTCTTTCACATTAGCGCGACAAAGACAGTTAGCTGCCTTTCGTTTACGATTGACGACTAAGCGTTAGCGATCGGCGACTTGTCTAAGCACCCTGGTACTCAGCTTTCAGCCGAACAGACGTTGGTGAACTTGGTATTTTTCTTTGGTAGATGTCATCTTAATTTATTAATTTTATTATTTACTGCCCGACCTCACAGATTGGACTAACCCACCGATCGTCTCGTTAGACCTGTAGTCGTAGTAGTAGTAGTAGTAGTAAGCACTTTATTGTACATAAGATAAAATTCGACACAATCATAAAAAAAAAAAATTACAAGGGAGAGCTTATCCCTATAAGGGATCTCTTCCAGCTAACCTTAGAGTAACTGAGTTGGAGAGTAAAATAATAGGATAGACAAACATACAATGTACAACAAGTATACCCAGGAAGAAACAAAACATGTATATTAATTATATACCATAAATAAACCCTATATAAATAAATATCATTCTAAAAGATAAATACGCATAAGTATAAATAAATATATATATATATATATATATATGTGTGTATATATACAGTATTCAACCTAATCAAACCATATTGGACAGCCAAAACTTCTTCAAATTAACCTTGAGTGATGCTACAGACTGGGATTGCCTAAGTGACAGGGGCAGCACGTTCCACAGCTTCACAGCGTACACCGTAAAAGACTTAGAGTAAATACGGGTCTTATTAGAAGGTATAGCTAACGTAATGTTGGTACTCGAACGCAAACGGTGACCACTTCCTTCAGCTAAATACCTAAATCTCTCAGTAAGGTAAGGGGGGGAAGCTGGGTTGAAAAGTATGTTGAAAAGCAATGACAAGATATGCACATCTCTGCGCCGGCGAATGGGTAGCCAACCGAGTTGGGACCGAAAGGCGGATACGTGGTCATACTTACGTAGACCAAAAATATACCTTATACAAACATTCTGTAACCGCTCAAGTTTGTCGAGCAACTCCTCAGAAAGATCCAAGAAAGCAACGTCACCGTAGTCCAGGAGGGGAGGCAGAAGAGACTGAGCAAGCATCAATTTAGTATGGAAAGGGAGGAAATTCTGCAGTCGCCTTAGAGAGTGAAGGGATCCAAACACTTTTTGACTCACCTCAGCAATGTGGGGGGACCAAGAAAGCGTTTGGTCAATGGTGATACCCAAATTTTTGACAGAAGGGGAGAAAGGAATAGAAGTGCTATCAAAAATAATATCAGGTATCACCACATCCGAGAGCATATTTATGAAATAAGGACTACCAATGACAATTGCTTGCGATTTTTTAGCATTGACCTTTAAGCCATATCTGCATGCCCAACTGCGTATGAATTCTAAGTCAGTGTTAATTTGGCTAATAAGAGCTGCAAGATTATCAATACTAGCCGCTGCGTAGATCTGTAGGTCATCAGCGTAAAGATGATACGAGGATGTGAGTTCTGCGGTAATGCTATTTATAAAAATGGAAAAAAGAAGTGGAGAAAGTACACCTCCCTGCGGGACACCAGCGGAGAGGTCACACCACTCGGACAATTTGTCATCAACCTTGACACGCTGCCGCCTACCAAATAAATAATTACGGAACCATGAAAGTGAGATTTCTGAAATGTTAATAGTACGAAGGATACCAAGGAGGATGTCAAAGTCTACCGTATTAAAAGCACTACTAAAATCTAGGAGTACCAGGACAGTAAGCTTTTTGCACTCAATATTAAGGCGAATGTCGTCAGTGACCTTAACCAAAGCACTAACCGTACTATGCCCAGGGCGGAATCCGGATTGCAAGGGATTTAGCAAGGAATTTCTATTAAGATGGGACATGAGACGTCGATTCACGTAGTGCTCAATAATTTTAGATAAAACAGGTAGGATAGAAATTGGCCGATATTGTGAAAAAGAGACAGGGTTGGAGGATTTGGGGAGAGGAATAACATTTGCATATTTCCAAGCTGCGGGAAAGGACCCCATGGACATAGAATAATTTAGGATATCAGAAAGGATGGGAGCAATGAAATCCGCCACAAGCATAAGCATATCTATGCTGAGGTTATCATCACCGACGGCTTTCGTCTTAATAGACTTCAGAAGCGCAAGCACCTCATGAGACGAAATGGTACCAAAATCAAAAGGAGATAAGTCGGGGTTTATAGTAGTAGAGGCAAGAAGAGATAATGTTGATGATTTAATAAGCGGGTCAAGAATAACAGGTGAAGCACTGAAATGTTGATTCAGACCATTTATATCTAAAAAACTAGAAGGTGGTAACTGAGATTTGCCTACCCCAAGAGACTTTAAAAACGACCACAATTTAGAAGGGGGACAGTCCTCAATCGATTTGTGGATATAACGACGCCTTGCTTCCCTACAGATCTTGTTACAACGATTACGCAATTCGATGTACCTCGAACCATTAGCATCACTTGGCTCCTGCCGAAATTTGATGTGAGCCCGATCACGCTTGGCCATATGTAGTCTAATATCAGGGGTGAGCCATGGCGCTGGGAAATGCTTGACACGGGCAGGTTGTAGCGGAGCATGTTTATCGAAAATCGCAAGCAATATGTCATTAAAAATCTTAACCTTGACGTCAACATCTACTGCCAACTCTACAGCTTGCCAGTCCATGCTGGACATGTCCGCATACAGTGCGTCCCGGTCCACGTTCTGGAGATTTCTACGCATAATATTTTTTTTAGTCGTACCATGTGCTGTCGCCGCATTATTAACGAGGACATACTTTCTATCCGTATTTCTAATCTTTATAATCCGTGTGGTGACTGCAGTAAGAATACATTTGTCACCAACCCAACTCTACACGCGGCGGGTGTCGTAAGAGTCGACAAAAGGATTGAAGTGTCACTGACCATTCCTTGATAGAAGATTGATGATGGGCAGCAGCATTGTCATAGTGGACACACTACTGTAATCGCCAACCCGCGTGCCCAGCGTGGCGATTATGGGGTTTTTCCTCCTAATAATAATGCGTATCAAACGCACAGATAAATAGAAGAGGCCTACGTCCAGCAGAGGCTGACGACGAAAGAGCGAAAGACAATATTCAAATTTCATGAGTTCCTTAAACAAATAGTCCCATTCTACGAACAAATAAAACATGGAAGCCGCACGTCATAGGTACTAAATTGCCTTTCAAAAACGGTCCTGAATTTTAGTAAAGTTGACAAGTTCAGTGTCACTCCCTCTTTAATGCGTCACGGTAATGAATTTCAATATCAACCTATAAAAACTTAAGCCGCCATTTAAAATAAGTTGTGATTGGTCCATCAAAGTTTTGATTGGCTATATTCTATAAGCATTATGTCAAAGATGTTGCGCCGAAATTTAATATGCGCGGTGTTAAGAAAAGGGCTATGTCCTGCCCATCTTGGCACAATTGAACAATTGCTTTTAGGGGCATTTTTGAGCTGGCGTTAGACGTCCATGTTATATTATGGTCGCAGGTCCCATTTCAAAGTAAGTCATCAGTTAACAAAAGGTACGCTATTACTTACGATCCATAAAGTATATAAAGAAATCACTTTTCACGGTAAGCGGGCCATACGTCACGGTAGAATTAGGGACGAGTCCCGAAATAAATCTCAGGCTGTCCGAGACATAGATATATTCGTTGCGTAAGGTACCAGTGAATAATGAAATTGTGCGGGTATGGCCCTGAGACCATAGGGTCTGCTGACAATCGGAACTCACTTTAATAAAACAAGAATGTAAATTAATTACAAATTAGTACACTCAGTTTTTGTAAATTTCTAATGTACTGCTGTTGATGCCCCAAATAAAAAAATAAAAAAAAAACATTACAATTTTTTTATCCTCTATCTAATAGTAAATTATTGTCGAGGCCGGCAAGGACCCTTTTAACAGGCAGAAGATTTATTTAAAAACCGGCCAAGAGCATGTCGGCCCGTGCTCAGTTTACGGTTCCGTAGCTATTCGAAGACGGCTTGACCGATTATGTTCGAAATAGTTATATTTTAAAGTACTCTTTAAGCCCACTATTCATGATTTTTTTCATATTTTTTGGACACATTTTTTTTCTTCTCGAGCGATTATCTTCGAAAATATTGACTTTAGAAAAACACATTTCTTAAATACCCTTATTATTTTTAAGATACCTATTTAAGTAATGATACCCCACAATATAGGATTACATCAAATAAAAAAAATCATCCCTTATTCACCAGTTGGGGAGGTAACCGAAAAAAATTTTTTTTCTAATTTTTATTGTATCGCTTTGTTGGTATCATTAATATGTATACCTGTACTAAACTGCAGATTTCTAGTATTAACGGCCACTCAGCTATGCTGCGGACAGACGGACAGACGGACAGACCAACATGGCGAAACTATAAGGGTTCCTTGTTTACTACGGAACCCTGAAAACTGTTGGATTTAAAACTTGCTATTAAAAATATGTAAGATAAAGTCTCGTTGTACAGTCGAGTTCATAAAAATATGAGCAAATCCAGGGCTTCAAAAATAAATGAGCATGGAAAGATACATACTCATCTGAGCAGATTTGCCAATCAAAAATATGTGTACATGTTACCTGTCATATTAATCTGGACATTAATATGTAATCAACTGAAACGCAAAACTTTTTCCTTATAAATTTTGACAGTCGATGACAATCGAAAAGGATACCGTACTGTCAAACTATACTTTTCTCTCTTTCACTTTGCGTGTGACGTCATAGAAGTGTAATTAGTATTTGCTTGCGGCTTTTTACCAATTAATTTTCAGAACGCTTAGCACATGATTGGTGCGACAGTATGTCGCGTCGAGACTGATTGCCCGTCTTTTACTAACTATATTAATAAAAAAGGGACAGGTAGTCTATCTCGCCGCGACATATTGTCGAATAAATCATGTGCTATTGTTTTGGATTTATGATCGACTTAAAAGAGGTTGTTATCAACTTTAAAATCTGGCCATTTACAGATTTATAAATGATAATGATAACATGTCATGTCTAGTATTAGTACAGATATTTATGACTTTTCAGTTGCTTACATATTAATGTGACACATGCTCAGATTAATGTGACAGGTAATATGTACACAGATTTTTGATTGGTAAATCTGCTCAGATGAATATGTATCTTTCTATGCTCATTTGAAGACTTGGCTTTGCTCATACATTTATGAACTCGGCTGTACAAAAACAGTCTATCAACAAAGTTTACAGCACTCTTCATGTCCTATATTCTTAGGACACCCGGGTGTACTATAGACATCGTATCCTATTCAATACGAGTAGACATGTCACTAGCATTGACATATGAAAGGCTACCTACACATTCCATTGTTAGTCTGTACAGAAATTATAGGCGTCCGGCAGCTTATACGCCCATGCATTTCAGGTGCATTCTTATTTCGAACACTCATATAACATGGCACTTATACTACGTTTTATTTAAGATTAGAATTATCTGTCAAACGGGTGAACAAAGAAGCAGTGGTCGTAAACCTTCCCTCTTCGATTTCGGCCGATACCACTGAATTTCTCGGAACTTATGTATATACATATCATTTGATATTTACCTATAGCTGAACGCATAGTTTTCACATTTATTATTAATTTGTTGGCGAAACTGTATTTAAAAAAGTTATAAGTGTTTTATAAGCAAGATGGCGGCAATTTAGAAAAAAGATATATATTGAAAGTTTTTGTTTAGTGTTTGGCGGATTTTAACAAAGTATTTTTTTTTCTTTGTAACTAATATCGTACCGATTTTACATTTACTGAATTTAATGAAGTTTACAGTCTAAAATTTAACAATATTTGCATATTTAATCTGGCTTACATTATGCACTCCCAATACTTTTAAAAGTTATGCATTTAAGGATTAAAACTATCGATATAAAAGCGGACACGGTGTCATAAAGACTGAGCAGATAACAATACTAAGACAACCCTACGCATCGGCAACGTCGTTTAGTATTTGTCGCCATTATAGGCGGTCTGGGACGCTCTAATGTAGTTTGAATTTGGTAACAAATTAGAAAATAAAACTCAGACGACATACATAGTTTTATTCACTGTCAGTGGAAGAGTCCGAGGACTCGGAACCACCAACGTTTATAATAAAATTTTCCACAGTGTTATCTATTACATTATCTAATTTCATTAAAAAAAATATATTCTTATAAAATGTTATATACCGTAGCCAACGATATGCCAGCAGTCTCAGCAGTCTTTTTCACACGTTCCGATTTAGTGGGATATTCCTTTCTATTATTATATTCCACTTTTTTTAATTTGTAAATATTCACCACCATCTGCTTTTCACTGGTAGTCACAGGATTTTGCTTTCATCCATTTTAAATGTGCACCAACAAACAAAATATCTAAATAGATCAACAATTAATAACGAAATTGAACAAAAACGATAACAACAATCTTTAAGTAAGCTAACAGCAATATAAAACACAACCGACTCAACCGACAACAATATGAAGTCGAATGACAGACAGTGACATTTTAAAATTGTGTGAGAACTCTGCCTCTTTAGGTTTTTTAATGTACAACCTTTCCATGAAAAATTGCAAACGCAATTTATTAAAATTATTATCTTTTCATCTTAGAATATAAATTAACAAACATTATGTTTCTTATCTGTTCACAACACTGAGTAATGTGTATTAATATAGCATGATAATAAATTCGTGATATTTAATAACTCGTATTTACTGTTCGATCCCCGCAGAATTTGCCTGTAAAAAAACCTTATATCTCGTTCTGCGAAGGTCTTTCTAATGCTAAAAAAAACGAAGTATAGGAAATGATGTTATTACCGCTTTGCTTCGCTGAGAGTATTTTTAGCATTTTATAGCATACCGTAGTTATCTACCCTACCTGGCCGTGTGGTGACGGCAGTAAGAATATCACAGATGTCATATATACCATAGATCAAGCACACGTATCTACTTAGCGTGTCAAATGAACTCAGTGAAATCCACTGAGTTGTCCGTCTTTAATCGTAGCTTGCAGCTTTCGGGCGTCAAATTTTGTAAGTTGAAGTGAACAAAAACATTAATAATGCCTCCTTAAGTAATATTAATTGCAACAACACAAAAAAATATGAATACTCAAGGGCCTGAGACATATTTAAAATCATAAGCAAGTAACAAGTCAACTTCAGTACAAAATCTGACGTAAACCAGGCCATCGCGCTCGCTCCAATTTATGTCAGCGAGCGCGATAATAGTACATTGTGCATCAAGGGAGGGAGGCAATAACTAACGAGAGCGTAAGAAGCCCGACGCCGTCAGGCGGAGGGCTTTTATGACTCAAGTTAGTATTCCGCTTACCGACCGTGATGCATAAAATGTTTTTCATCACACTTGCCGACAAAAAAATAAGTTTTAAGACATAATATTATTAAATGACGTAATGACATTTCTATTACTCCCTAGGGAATCTCACTTTTTTATTACTCCTTTACGCACGCAAGCAATGACGCGCTTAGACGGCAAGTGTGATGAAATAGTTATTTATGTGGCTGGCGCATAATAAGAGGCATTAAACATGAGTGTGGTTTTTCATTGGTGTGGTTCATTATAAGATCACACGAGCGTTTAATGCCTAATTATGTACAGTCACATACATTACTTTATCTACCTCCATAACATAAGCTTAGAATGACACTTTATCTTTGTTTACGTCGATATCCACTAAGTAAAATATCTCTAAATATAAAAAAATCAAAACAGTTGAAATCACTCAATTTATGTAAGAATATCCTATAATAAATATACAGGGTGTAAGTCTAATACGGGCGAAGCTCTTAACGGGTGTTAGTTTACGATATAATAAGTACATTCAAATAACTTTTACTTAAAACAATAGCAACAAAATGTTCTATACAAAATAATTCGGCGCGCAATGTAGAGCAATATACGCGAGTTGAATACTCGTTGACAGCTAATTTCCAAAGCAGATGACATAACTGCCATATCAACAATAACAAATGTTCATACCTACATTGCTGCTCCGATAATCTTGAAAAAATTCTGTAGGGTCTTAATTAAGAGTAACTTAAAAAAAACCTTGTCATCCATGATTACACTAATGAATCCTATGCCTGGTTTAATTGATCGCCCGTATTACACTTACACACTGTATAATGAAAAAAAAAGTTGATTTCGTAATGTTAACATTAATGTAGTGACACCAACACTTTAATGTTAACATTATGGTGCACTGTACTTTAATGTTGACTTTATGATACAGCCGCAGACACTGGTTTCATTATGTAGGTCATTACATTACGGCTTCTGAATATATAATAGGAAAATTATGATATGGATGTAGATAAAATGCATTACACGTAATGCACACAATCAACACTTTAAGGTTTCTATTTTCTGTTGTGTATATTGTAAAATATATCGAGCTAGTTACACCTTAAAAGTTTCATGTTTTATGATGCACTGTACTTTAATGTTGACATTATGATACAGCCGCAGAGTGTATATCTGTGTAAACATGATTGCTTTGAATAAATAAATGAAATGAAATAAATAATGCATCATGGTAATGAATTTCAATATTAACCTATAAAAAATTAAGCCGCATTTCAAATTAGTAAAGTTTTGATTGGCTATATTCTATAAACATTTGTCAAAGATGTTGCGCCGACATGCGCGGTGTTAAGAAAAGCACTATGTCCTGCCCATCTTGGCATAATTTAACAAATTGTTTTTGGGGCCATTTTTTAGCTGACGTTAGACCTCCATGTTATACACGGTGGAATTTAATCGGTGAACAGGAACCCATTTTTCTAATTCAGTAATCGATGGCGGTCACGTTTATGTAGTACTTAAGTGGAACCAAGTTTTTTTTTAGCATAATTTTTTTTTATGTTGAAATTAAAATTTATTGTCACCCTACTAATAGTTTAGTCTGAAAAGTTTAATACCTCTTTTCAAACTATCAGCCATAGAAATTTAAAACATAAATGAGCAATAACCACTCACATGCTTTAATTTTTGCGATAGACTCTATTTCTATGTAAAATAAGAGCGATGCATGGCTGATAGTTTGAAAAGAGGTATTAAACTTTTCAGACTAAACCATTAGTAGGGTGACAATAAATTTTAATTAAAGTTTAATTTCAACATAAAAAAATTTTATGCTAAAAAAAAACCTTGGTTCCACTTAAGTACTACTTAAACGTGACCGCCATCGATTACTGAATTAGAAAAATGGGTTCCTGTTCACCGATTAAATTCCACCGTGTATAATATATGGTCCCAGATATAAAGTAAACGCGTTAATAACGTACCAGCAGCAGCTCATGGTGCGGCTAAAGGTTAGTTACGGCGATATTGCGTGCTTTACGTACGCCGTTAAAAGCCCCAAGGGCATATCATGCAAGTTATATTAACCTGTTTTGGCTGAGAAATTGTGGGTGTGTATTTGGGTGAATCAACTTTTTTCTGTCCATAGTTGCGGTCACCTGAGTCATGCCGATTTCTTGCAGAATTGTGCTACTTAAACTATGCGAACATGAATTTTCTGATGTTAATAAGCTCTTTCCTTAATGGGCCACCTACAAACACGGACTACAAGCATAATTGAATAGTTTAAGTAGGACAATTTTGCACAAAACCAGCGTGACTCAGGTGACCGTAACCATAGCAATAACAGACAGAAAAAAGTTGATTCACCCATGTGCTCCGAGCGCCAGAAGAAAGGGAAAAAATGTAAACAAATATGGCTGACTTTCAATAAACAAAAAAATATACCTTGGTTCATCTTACACAAATCGACCTAGTCGCACAGTAAGGGTGTCATGAGGGTACCGACGATATATACAGGTTGTTACACCACCCACTGAAAACCTTGAACGGGGTGATTTGGTAGGTTATACTGAACTACTTTTACTATGGAGCTAACCCAGAAATCGCCAAAACACCTCCACATAATGCACTGGTTAGATGCGACCTGCTTCCAGCGTGTCCCGGCGACCTTCGTAAGGAACAAACATTTGTGATATATAAATACCGACACAATAATGCCCTCGCTGGGATTCGAACCCGGAACCTCCAGCTTCGTAGGCAGGGTCACTACCCTTGGACATATCGTGTAACACAGTTGCAGATTTATTTTTACGTTAATACTAATGAATATCAATAACTAAACATGGTATGTGAACTTAAGTTAAACTTGTTGACAACTGAGCTCTCAGCCCACCTGATGGAAAGCAGGAACTGAGGCCCATGGACATAGTGATCAAAAAATCGCCTATTGCCTACCTTGAGTATTTAGATGGATTGCCTCTATCTATGCCAGTAATTACACCGGCTATCTTAACCCCCAAACCGAAACACAGCAGTGCAAACACTGCTATTTAGCGGCAGGTTAACGGGTAAGACGGTGGTAGCTATCCGGGCGGATCCTGCAGGAGGTCCACCAGCAAAATTGTTGATAAGATCAAGATTGTATTCTGAGAGTGCGTGATTATGAAATGAAGGGTTCACGGAAAGAACATGTCTAGTCAATTCAAATTACAGAAGAAAAAAACACCTTACTTTTCACTATCAGTATCACTATCACTACAACACAGTTATGAAAAACAAAAATTGTTACGCTATGTGTGTCAAAATATTTAACAAACTACCTAATGAGTTCAAACATCTACCACTCAATAAATTTAAAAATCAACTGTATTCTTATCTTGTTGATAAGCGTTACTATAGCGTGAAAGAATTTCTAGATGATTCGCTTTAATGTTTGTAATTTCCAATAGTTCACGTTTGTAATTTAATTAATATAATTATATTGACTTTGAAATAATAATGCATGTTTAAATAATATTAAATAATTTTAGACTTAATAACATAATTTGCATGGCTTTTTAAAGCCTAAATGTGTTTAGCGCTATAATTATTATGTATCAACACCATTGTACACCACATTTAATGGCAAATAAATAAATTAAAATTACATCAGTATAAAATAAAGTTCCTTTTTCTGTCCCTATGTCCCTTTGTACGCTTAAATCTTTAAAACTACGCAACGGATTTTTATGAGATTTTTATTTTTAATAGGTAGAGTAATTCAAGAGAAAGGTTTTTATGTACGTATAGTACCCGTGCACAGCCGGGGCGGGTCGCTAGTAATATAATAAGGTGTGAATTTGCTCTGATTTTTTTAAGCTTTGGACATGTTTTTTCCGTGGACTCTTCAAATAATCCAAGTTATAAAAGGTTAGTTTAATTTTATTTTCGCGTTTAAGGTCGTAGGACATATCCGGATAATGGGATATACGGGGTGGACATATTGCGATCGCCAATCTACTTGATCAGCGTGGCGATTATGGGCATTTACCTCCTAATGCGTCTATACGCATAGTTAATAGGAGAGGCCTACGTCCAGCAGTGGACTATAATAGGCTGATGATGACCCGGCTCTGTGATGCCTGCTGCAGAACCCTAAAACTTTCGCAATCTACAGATCACGATCGCTAACAATTTGAAAGATAAACTGTTCGATAGATTTTAATCTAGATTAGAAAGTGGGGGGTCGGGCCAATTCCGAGCCAATAAGAAATGAAGGAGAAGACTTTAACGTTACTAAAGTGCAGTATTTATAATAAGGTCCGACCGAGACCCATATTTTAGTCTCGGCCGAGACCGAGACCGAGACCGAGAATAAATTTGATTCTCGACCGAGACCGAGACCGAGACTTGATAGAAAGGATAAAAAACGTACAAATTACATTTACGTACATTTTTTTGGATATTTCCTTTTATAATTTTTTTTTATGTGGGTACCCCGTAAACCGGTATTCGAATTTTAGGTATTTTTATCGATAGTATGATAGGGGTCGCTTACTCTAAATTATTCCTTCCGTGAGTGAAATTGAAGTCTGTTCATATCAATATGACACCAATAAAATCGCAGTAAGTTCGAGAGATGGCGTTTAGCTCGCCAATTACAGCTCATTACGAATCTCGGCCACGGCCGAGAGTCCCGGCCATTTTTGGCCGAGAGCCGAGAGGGATATCTCGTCTCGATTTTTGGCCGAGAATGCCGAGATCTCGGTCGGACCTTAATTTATAATCATGTTGGTTAAACTATTGTGATCTTGGCATATTATAATCAAATTAAAATTGTACTGCGGAGCAGTTTGTTGGCGATGAGCTTGCTCGAGTTGTTAATTCGTACTTAGGTAAATACATCATTTGCACTATCCTACTGTACCGGCATGGCCATATTTTATGCACCAGAAAACAAGGTAAACAGCTAGTATTTTTTGTCTAACTGACTGGTACCGTAAGATGGGGCTATTTGAGACCCAAGGGGCTATTGGGTGACATCGAAATTAAAGGTATTAGACCCTTATAAATGTTCGTATCGTAAGATTTGGAACAAATATCTTATACTTGGGACCACGTATTTTCATAATATTCAATGCTCAAAATAAATCGGGCTTAAATGCTGTTTTCTCCTTAGTAACAATTAGCCCCGTGGATCTCAAATAGCCCCATCTTACGGTATGTGTAATTGTGTATGTATGTGTAGATACATAATATATAATTTTATTATAAGATTAATACACTGCCACGACCAAGGAACAAATATTTGTGATAAAATTAAATAAATACACAATTAATGCTCTCGCTGGGATTCACTATCAACTAGGCTACGGAGGCTAACAAAAATATGTTACAACATTTTTATCCGTACTTTAATTAACAACATAACACATATGAATAACAAAGTACTATAAAAAGGCCACACCTGTCTACAAGGTAAAGCTAAATTAAACGTAAATTATGGCCCGACTTGCAAAACCATGTAAGTAAGTAATCCAAATATTAGATGTCATATACCAAAGAAAAACAACCAAGATCACCTATGTCCGAGGTGGGGATCAAACCCACGTACTCAGCTTTCGCGGCTGATGCCTGTACCCCTCGGCCACTCGGTCTTAAGACAGGCATTAGCCGCGAAAGCTGAGTACGTGGGTTCGATCCCCACCTCGGACATAGGTGATCTTGGTCGTTTTTCTTTGGTACTTATAGGACATCTAATATTTATAATTTATATAGTATTAAGTAGTGTGACTACTGAGGAAAAATTAAAAGTACAAATCAAAATATTTAGTTAATAATTAATTTGATTTGTGTTTTCGCAATACGTTAAGTAATCCAAATTTCCTGTCGCTCTGCCGCGAATTTGTCTCTGTTACTCTAATGAAGCCGTTGTTGGAGTGACAGACACAAATCCTCCAAATTTACGAATTTATAAATAGTAGTAGGTCAAGTGTATGAAGTTGTCGTCTATAACTCAAAAGCCCTACCGCAAACCACGAACGAAATGCCCCTTTCTCGCACTCGTGAATTCGTACATAAGTGTGACAAGGAGCCAACACATCGTTCGTGGATCGCGGTAAAGCCTCAGATTTCACTCCGTAGTCAAAGTCAAACTATTATTTATTCAAGTAAGCTTATTAATAAGCATTTTTGAATCGCCTGACCCTATCAAGAGAGAAAAAAAACTACTACTGGTTCTAACCCTACACCGTTCCTGAGAAGAACCAGTAAGAAATTGAGGTGGACTTGTTTTTACAAAACGGTATATCTCGTAGCCGATCCCGTGATTTTCCACTTTGTAGCAAAAATGGACCTCCCACAGAGAGCTTTCCTCGGGAGTTTGCCGCACTCAAAGTGTTAAAGAATTTATTACATAAAAAAATTACTTTTATAGACATATTTATAAAAAACCTAACTTAAAAAGAGAGATAAATAAAGGATAATAATAATAAACAAAAATAATTCTTATTATAGTTTCATACGTACCCGTAGTTTTCACGGAAAATGAAAAGCTTTAAAATTTAAATTAGCGAGTTACATAACTTTGCTATTTACGTAGGCGGGACAAGCGACCTCTGGGAGTAATATACGGCTTTTTGCTATATTAGATTGCCTGAGCCTTGCGATAAACTTGACAATGACGTGACATGTTATTTCATGTTAACAGTTTGTTATGTCGCCTCCGTAGCCTAATTGGTAGTGACACTGCCTACGAAGCTGGAGTTTCCGGGATCGAATCCCGGCGGGGGTAGTATTTGTGTATTTATTTATCACAAATATTTGTTCCTTGGTCATGGCATGGCTGTGTATGTATGTAAGTATATATATATATATAATGTATCTATCTATTACATACATATATCGTCGTCTAGTACCCACATCACACCTTATGGACGCCAACGACTGATAAGTCTTGGACCACAGAGCAATATAGACCTTCTTTACACTTTTGTCATTTTGGGTGATAGCTTTGTTATTTAACATGGTTTAAAAAATGATAATTATACGTAGTATTTTTTATGGAATAGGAGGCAAGTGAGCAGACGTGGCCGTGTGGTGACGGCAGTAAGAATACATTTGTCACCACCCCAACTCCTCCTGCGGGTGTCGTAAGAGTCGACTAAGGGATTGAAGTGTCACTGACCACTATTTGATAAAAGATTGATGATGGGCAGCAGTGTCATCATAGTGGACACATTACTGCGATCGCCAATCCGCTTGCCCAGCGTGGCGATTATGGGCATTTACCTCCTAATGCGTCTATACGCATAGTTATTAGGAGAGGCCTACGTCCTGCAGTGGACTATCATAGGCTGATGATGATGATGATGATGATGAGCAGACGTATCGCCTGATGGTAAGCGATTACCGTCGCCCATGGACACCCGCAGCACCCGTGTTATTACAATTACGTTGCCACCTTTAAAGATTCATGTATTTATTCAGTCCTGTAAAATATTTGGGTGGTTATTTTTTTTTTGTCTGTTTTTGCCATATTTACGGTCTCCAGATTCACTCTGGTTTTATGTCAAATTATTCTACTTAAATTATGTGAATATATACAGGGTGTAAGTCTAATATGGGCGAAGCTCTTAACAAGGGTTAGTTTTGCACATCATCATCATCAACATATCAGCCGAAAGACGTCCGCTGCTGAACATAGGCCTCCCCCAAAGATTGCCACAATGACCGTTCCTGCGCCACCCGCATCCAGCGGACTCCTGCGACCTTCACCAAGTCATCGGTCCACCTTGTGGGGGGCCTACCCACGTTACGCCTTCCGGTACGTGGCCGCCACTCAAGAGCCGTTTTGCATATAATAAGTACATGTCGATAACTTTTACTTAAAATTAGAGCAAAAAAATTATCCCTACAAAATAATTCGGCGCGCAATGTAGAGCAACACACTCAAGTTAAACGCTCGTTAACAGCTAATTTCAATGGCAGATGACATAACTGCGATATCAATACTAACAAATGTTTGTACCTACATTGTTGCTCCAAAAATCTTTAAAAAATTCTGTGGGGTTATAATTAAGTGTAACTTAAGAAAAACCTCGTAATCCATTATTACATTAATGAATCCCATACTTGCTTTAATTAATCGCCCGTATTAGATTTACACGCTGTATTATGTTTAATTCATGTTTAAAGGTGGCCCATTAAGGAAAGGGCTTATTAACACTAGAAAAATCCATGTTTGCATAGTTTCAGTAGCATAATTTTAGATGGTTTAAAAATGTAAATTAGAGAGTTACATAACTTTGTTATTAGCCGAGCCCGCTCAGGGAGTAATACATGGCTTTTTGCTGAATTAGATTGCCTCAACCTTGCGAGTTGCGATAAACTTGACAGTGACATGTCGTGTCATGTAGCGTCATGTCGGCAGTCTGTCACGGTGTAAACCGCAAATGATGAAGTGAAAAGCTGATGTATTTATTCCACGAGCGAGTTAAACGAAATAATCACCAAATTAAAACTTTAAAAAACCGACTTCAACCAAGATCCCCGCTTGGTTTCCATCATTGGTTTCCTATAATCAAATCCTACTTTCAGATTCCTTTAACATTTGAAGAGATCCCTCGATTTCTCCAAGATCCCATCATCAGACCCCAACTTGGTGCCAACGGGACTATCTCGGGGTTATACACGTTCGATTACAAAAAATATTTCAAATCGGTTCACGATTCTCGGCGATATCGGCAGTGTTATTCACTAAGGAAACCGCCTTGCTGTCAGCGCTGTGTTAGCGCTGCGGCAGCGTCGAGCCTAAAAATGGTACCTATTTTCTAATGTACTTTAAACGACACTAGTGCTCGGTGACGAATGCGGCGTGAGCTGGAACTACACTGCGTCGAGAGTTTGACGTTTAATATACGAATTTCGTATTCTCTAACGAAAAACAGCGACGAACTCGCCCACAACCTCGCTCTCAGCCTCGATTCCTAATGTCAAATAAAACAGCTAGGATTTTAGAAAAGGCTGTCTCGACGTCGAGCTCGTTGACGAACGCAGCGTCGAATGTGTGAATAAGATAATAGCGGGTAATATGTATGTTACAAAAAAAATACACTTTATAAAGTATTAACGTAAAAATATATCTGCGAACATGTTCCACGATATATGTCAAAGATAACAAATGCCGTTGAAAGTCAGCCATATTTGTTGACATCTTTCGCGTTTACTACTGGTATCCGGAATACTCACGACTGCTTTAAAAGTAAAATGTACGATATATGGCTTATTTATTTCCCAAAATTTCTCATCATCATCATTTATTTAAGAGATTGGCTTTTGTCGGTGGAGTAATTTCCATTCTATTCTATTCTCTGCCTTTTCCTTCAGCTCTCTATACGTTTCTACTTCTATAGTTTCCTTCAATTGCTCCATGTAGGCTCTCCGTGGTCTTCCTCTTTTTCTTTTTCCTTCTATCTTTCCTTCGATTAAAACTTTAATGAAGTCATCGTGACGAAGTAAATGACCTATCATTTTTCCTCTTCTGTTTTCAATCTCTTTTAATAATGTTCTTCTTGGACTATACCCAGTACCTAATCTTTAGTCTTTTCCTCTACGAGTCCAGAATTTCTAAACGAGTAAAATTATTGATGTTTAGAGATGTTACAGATATCTATCTAGTCCCACGTTAAGCACAACTAAGATTGTAATAGTGGGTACCAAGCGAAGATATGCTGGGTGGAAAGGGACGACGTTCCTTCCCGCTACCGACCGATTCTACCAACCATTACGATGAACTTTCAGTATGGGACCAACATCGAAATATTAAAAAAAAAATTAACCCCTCATACAAAGTGAGTGATTAGTTAGAGTTCAATAGTATGGAAAAGTCAATTTTCCATGTACGCTTTCGATGTTGGTCCCATACTGAAAGTTCATCGTAATGGTTGGTAGACTCGGTCGGTAGCGGGATGGAACGTCGTCCCTTTCCACCCTGTATAATGTATATATAATATAGATACTTAAGGGTCGTTCTCGCGAGTGGTTAAAATTATTATTCCAAAGCGCGAACTTGATGAAAATAAAAAGAAAAAAATATCATAGTATTTGGGCTAAACAAGCTCAAAAAAACATTTAGGGGGTCTTTTACACCATTAAAATGTATTAATATCTGAATTAAGGGGGTCCAGAAAACAACGCCTAATCTCACTACCCTCCCGTTCCAAAATGCAATCCAACAAAATCAAAGTATGTACATGATAGCCTACCTAATCAAGACTAATTTCTATTAATACCAATGTTTTCAAATTAATCAAAACATTGAAAGAATCGGAATTTAAAGTTTGTCCACCGAAATCCCTCATTCCGTTCCACGATCCCCGAAAATATTTTTTTGGCCTATCCCGTATCTGTGCTGTGGTGCGATGTTAGCTGAGAGCTCCCCCCGCCTCATCAGTGTCCCGCTGCAAGGAGACATTGAGGACGTGCGTTAAGTCAACGGAGACATTCGGGATTCGCCACGACGAAAAGTACTTTGTCAGCATTCGGTACTCTTTTCCTTCCACGATCGTAAGGAGTAAGGACTCAATATTTTACGTTGCTCAGTATTTTGATTTAATGCGTGTGTGTGCGTAATCTGTGTGGTGTTCATTGGTTTAAAAAGGCAATCCCCTACTTTGTCACGTATTTGAATTCACTGGGATTAACTGCCAATATCTCATTCAACTCCATGTCATTACCTTCCGTTCCTTCCAATATTATCGATGGATGGTAATGAGCGAATTTGGAGGGTAAAGATGAACATGTTTCGAATGTCTTGTTTATATTCTTACATATATTAACAATATTAAAATAATAATGAAATATGAATAGATAAATAATAAATATTTCGAGACAGTTTTACACAGATCGACCTACACAATACTAGGCGACAATAAACATACTTACAAAAGATCGCCGCAACGCTAACCAGGTCGTCTGACCACCTTGCGGTCACGCTGTGTTTACCAGTACGTTGTTTCCACTCGAGTATCTCTATCGTTGCCATAATATTAATTTAAGAAGCCTCAGTTGTTTCAGTTGTCTTGATGTCAGTATACCATGTGTTCACGAAAAACACCTTGGTACGATGAAACTAAGACCAGAAGAAACTCCTAAAAGTCAAGACATTGCTTTCGATGAAGTGAATTTGGAACATCTGGTCGATAACTCTCTGCAGATAGATACACCAACAGTTTTCAACAACATAGACGACAATATGGTTCTCAATGAACTTGATGGCTCATTATTTTTGGACCAAACTCCTTCACAGTTAGCTGATGTAGATACTAAAACATCTAGCATTAAAATATTGTCCAACGTCCCGTTTCAAAGCTCGCCAAACTATGATTCAGCCATTTGATCAACAACAACGGGAATTCAAAAGGTTTCTATCTATATTGATTTAAACGTTCACGATTAGATATCACTCATATTTTAAAGACAAACGGGTGTTAATCGCGTAAACTTACGTTTAATTATATCCTGACGTATCGTCATGCCCGGAACGTCAGGATATAACTAAACGAAAGTTTACGCGATTAAGACCCGTTTGTCTTTAAAATATGAGGTTTCTATGTGATAGGACCAATAACTCTTATGATGACCAAGAAAAGAGTGATCCAAACGGTGTAAAGAAGCGTGTGACACCTACCTACATTATCTTTAAGTACTAGCCACACTATCCACAATGTACTCATTATTTTTCTTGCCTTTTTCATACTTTTTTGCAAAGATAAAGGTAAAAGATAAAGATAAAGATATTTTATTTGCTACGGACACACAGATATACAAGTACAGATAGTAGATACAACACGGTTTCGGAAGCAGGTATCCTGTCGTCATCCGACATGCAAATTATGTTTAGAAATACAAACTACCTATATTTATCATTAAAATTAATACATTTACTTTAAATTGGTAATTATTTGATATTACTATTATCATTAATCATTAAGGATTTCAATTCATTAATAAAATTATACATTTTGTTTCCTTTCTGGTATGCAGAAATTTGACAAGAAACTATCCAATTTATATAAACAATAGCCCAAAATTATTTTTAAAATTATTAAAATTCAAATTACACATTTATTATTACATTATTATTATTATTTATTATCAAATTGTCATTACCTTCCAAAATGATTCACTACCATCTATTCAATTCTCATTACCATCTTAAACCTCTTTACATTCCTACAATATTATCTTAAATTATAAACTCCACATGGGTGCCTCTTCTCATAACGTACTCTAAATAAGTATATTTATCGTTAAATTACACCTCAAAGTAAAAAAAACGTAAAAATCAAAAAATATTCAAAATTTTAACCACTCGCGAGAACGACCCTTAAATACAAAAACAGCAACGACCAAAGAACAAATATTTGTGATAAATAAATAAACAAATAATGCCCTCGCCGGAATTCGAGCCCGGACCCTCCAGCTTCGTAGGCAGGGTCACTACCAACTAGGCTACGGAGGCTGACAGAATTACGAGTCCATTAATTAGTAACGCTAATCAATTGATTGGCTGTTAGCTTTAACGAGCCGAAGGGTTAACTTGATGAATTTAACCCTTAGTCTGCAGACTTCAAATATTTAGTTTACAACTTTGACGCCTAACGGCAATGACCTATAATTAATATAGCTGAAGGACGTGACGTTTATCAACAATAAATGCCAACGCTAAATGTCACGTAAAAGTGCGCTCTCTTTCTATCGTTGGTTGCTTCCTTTTAAATATGATATTTTAGGGTTCCGTAGCCAAAATGGCAAAAACGGGAGTTTCGCCATGTCCGTCTGTCCTCAGCATAGCTCAGTGGCCGTTAATACTAGAAATCTGCAATTTGGTACAGGTGTACATATTAATCATGCCAACAAAGTGGTACAATAAAAACTAGAAAAAACATTTTTTCGGCTACCTCTCCAACTGGCGAAGTGGGGATGATTTATTTTATTTCATGTAATCCTATAGTGTAGGGTACCATTGAATAAATATATTTAATAATTAATCGCTACCAACTAGGCTATGGAGGCTGACAAATGAATTGTAATTCTGTTCTATCCGTTTGAGCTAAGCAGACTTCCAAAACGTCAAAACCCATTAGTCAATACCTTCCAGATAAATTTATACCATTTAAATACATTCCGGATTTACAAATGACTTCAATCAGAAACGATTTATCTTCTGCCACAAAGGAATGTCAATCTGAAATGAAATGAACCGTGGTTTTATGTTAATACCTTTGAGTCATTTGGTATCTTTAAGTAAACCTATTTTTTTCAAACTTGCTACGAAATGTTCATGTTACATACTTTAAATTAAACCCGGAATTACTACGGTGTCATGTGCAAAGGTGATATGTAAAGAGATTTCATGTATTTATTTCACACCTAGGACTGCAAACAGACTGTCTTTTGTTTTAAAACGTCAAATTGTGACACTAGGTCTTCACATTCAGCCACACAAAAAAATAACCTTAGCACTAATGTCTATACCAGCAGGTAAAAGAATACCTCAAACAGATTAAAAAAAAGTTAGGCGCGAATGTTTTTTTTTTATGTTTTACGATACTGGGCTAAGTGTTTAAATAAACGAACTGATTCGGCGAAATCAGTTCGTTTTATTTCATGGCAAGTTTGATAAAAGCACTATACAAAACTCGGCGAGAAACAGGGTTACAGGCCGCGTATCCCTATCTGGCCTCAGTTCCTTCGGCCAGATATATCTACTTGGCTCCTTCGTTTCCCGTCCTCTATATTAATGTACTGTTTCTCAAACATGCAATGACATGTTGTCATTATGTTCGTCAAAATAGGTTTTTTTATTGTCGTATTTGTTTGAGTAAAGCACTATACATGCCTCGCCGTGAAATGGCCTTACCGTCAACTGCTGCAACTTTGCCAACCTGCTACAATTTTGCCCATTTTACAAAAACCTACTTTTCTACCAAACTGTTACATATTCTGTTCTTCTATAAATAGTAAAATTTGTAGGATTTATCTGGCAACCCATTTCAACATATTTCGATGTCAACGCTTAAAAAGCAACCACGTGTTTTTTCGATGTGTTCAAATCTTTTATCATAAGTGCGAAAATATCTGTTATAGCCACTTGTGGAGTACTCATATGGTAAGTAAATATGCTCTTTGCGATGCTTTATGTACTTTTTCATGTAAATAATCTCTTTTAAGGCCGGAATGACGACGGGCAATGTTGGGAAAGGTTTCTTAAAATGTACATGTCCCAAAATTGCCTGGTCTAGGGTTGTCACTATCAAGTAGTTATGTACCGTAATAAAAAAATAGTTTTATTAATTAAATCTTTAGCTACTATGAACTATTTGTTATTTCAACCCTTAAAATACTGAAAATTAGCAAATTAATAAAAGAAATGCAATTTTTTAAATTTGTAAAATTATTGGTGTCTATTTTGTTTGGCACAACCCTAGCTACGCTTGGGACAATGTATGGAAATGCTGTCGAACACGTCACAACTATGTCTATGTCGTAAAAAAAAGACTCGCGTAGTATTTATTCTATTCTACTAACACCTTGGCTTAGATATGACTGCTATAACATTAAAAAGTTGTAGCAGTTGACGGTACCGGCTTCGTATCACTGTCCGGCCTCACTACGTTCCGTCCATACCTACTCAGCCGATAAGCCCATCTTTCCCGGCGTCTGCAGTAATGTTATTTACGAGCTGATATTTAACTTTCCCTGAGTTTATTGATTTAAACTTTCAGGAATATCACTCATATTTTAAAGCAAACGGGTATTAATCGCGTAAACTTACGCATAATTATATCCTGATCTTTCGAGCATGACGTTACACCCGTGGTCGCAGGCAGACTGGCGAGAGAATGTATCAACACCTTCGAACTGTGCGGGTTTTTCGAACTACCCGCACTTGATCTTGATTATTCACTTCTAGGCTAGGGTTGTCACTAGGCCTACACACAACACTCGCAACATCCAATGGCTTTAAAATGGATGTTTCACCACGCTTACATTTGTAAATCACGGGATTCCACGCGGACGAGATTCCTTGCCCTTTTTGATTAAATTTCCGATATTTCTTAATTTCAATAGCTTCACGTACTTTTCGGTTATGATGTATAACGCTTGGTTGAGAGGACCTTCGGGTTATGGAGCTCAATCCAGTGGTTAGGTCCGGACTCCAACAAACGCTCGGCCACAGCAGACTTATTCGTTCGATGCTTTTTAACATCCGTGATATGTTCCTTGACCCTTTCCGCTATGGTGCGTTTGGTTTCCCCAATATAGGAACTACCACAGCTACAATCGATCTTATGAACGCCCGGTGTGTGATGAGGTAAAACATCCATAGGCGACCTTGCCCGATTTTTTTGGTCACTATGTCCATGGGTCTCTGTTCCCGCTTTCCATCAGGTGGGCTGAGAGCTCAGTTGTCTACCTTCGTCACATAAAAAAAACACAACTCAAAAAACATTTAACAAAACAATTTGCGTTTTTCCACAAAACATTTTAAATCACTTTTTTCTTCCTAATACGTAATTGTATCAGAATTCATCCAATTTATTAACGTACATAAAAAAGAGGATTTATTTATGTCAATTTCGACCCGCAGTTCCGTTTCATCTCTCCCCTAGGGCAATCGTTTTATTGTCGAAACACGGATTTAAAATTTATTGTTCGTATTTATTGGATTTATTTACGTAGAAATGTAAATTGCAGAACATTATTTTTTTTTATGTGACGAAGGTAGACAACTGAGCTCTCAGCCCACCTGATGGAAAGCAGGAACTGATGCCCATGAACATAGTGATCAAAAAATCGCCTACGCGCTGCCTACCCCGAGGACTTAGATGGTTTGCCTCTATCTATGCCAGTAATTACACCGGCTATCTTACCCCCAAACCGAAACATAGCAGTGCAATCACTGCTATTTAGCGGCAGGTTAACGGGTAAGACAGTGGTAGCCGGTAGTGGTAGTGGTAGTGGTAGAACTTCAAAATTCTGTAAAAAAAAACTTTAACAAAAAATAAGCTTTTATTATGTTTTCTTAAATTGTGAACACGTTACTTTAATAAAATAAAATAAAAAATAGTACGTTTCTCCCTTAACATGGTCAACAATTAGCAGTTCATTTCAAATTTTGGATTTTTTGGCCAAAAACACCAAAAAAAAAAAATAGCCAGACTTCGTCGAAGACACCAATGGCTTAAATGGTTCTAAATGGTCTATACTTACTTCATTAAGCTTTGCATCGGACTACCAATCACTCTGTATATGTATGTATATGATTAAATTTTTTATGTATGTCTATTGGAATTTATGTTGGTATTCATTTTTCAACTAAATATTTTCCTTTTTCTGCACCATACATTTTTGAAATCGTGTATCCTCTACCCAAAGGTTGTCTGGAAGAGATCGCTTTTCAGCGATAAGACCTTTTGTGGCCTCTGTATTTTGTACTTCTTTTGTTTTGAGTACTTTTCATTTTATTTTTTTATTACGTGTAAGGTGTGCAATAAAGAGTTTTGTATTGTACTGAAAAATATTGTTTTCAGATATTTTGACCTTGAACTTCAGTGCAAAAAGCCTTCACGATGTTTTCATAAAATTTCCAATTTCCCGAAAAAGATGACAAAACACAGTGATAATAATAAAAACGTGTCTCAGTGTTGCAAACAAGTTAAATTTTAATGGGTTTTTGCATAAAAATTGCCTATTACTCGTACTTTGTTCCGTTTCATTCCAAATTAATTTATATGTTATAACTAGGGTTAGGATTTTGGTGGCATTTATTGAACATAGAGCAGTGGAGTCGATGTTGCAAACATTTTTAACTTGAATAAATGATTAATTTATAAAATAATAACGAAATAGTGTTAATTTCAAGCTGGATTTATTAAGGAATTTAAATAAATAAAAATAATAAAAAAAAATGTCATGAATTTTAGTTTTGAGAAACTAGAAAAATATTAATTATCAACTAAAAATGATGGTATATGAGAAAATGTATTTATTAAATTTTTAAGGTTCTAGTTCTCTCAAAGACCATAACTATCATATAATAATCATAAGCTACCTATATTACAAAGAATTATTGAACTTCAATTCATAGGTAGTTAAATTTTAAAGATGAAATTATTTAATACTTATAATTGGCAAAACCCTGTTTAAAAGAATATATTTATTTATTATTTCTGATTAATTAATTATTCAATCAATCTTAAAAAAAATAAACAACGACTCCACTGTTCTCTGTTCACCTAAAGCCACCAAAATTCCTAACCCTAGTTATGACATCTTAGTGGACTGCTGGACGTAGGCCTCTCCTATTAACTATGCGTATAGACGCATTAGGAGGTAAATGCCCATAATCACCACGCTGGGCAAGCCGATTGGCGATTGCAGTAATGTGACCACTATGATAACGCTGCTGCCCATCATCAATCGTTATCAAAAATGGTCAGTGACACTTCAATCCCTTAGTTGACTCTTACGACACCCGCAGGAGGAGTTAACGTTATTTTCTAAATTTTTGTAGTGTAAATGTATTCTCACCACCGTCACCACGCGGCCTATATAACTATGAATTATTAAGTATATAAGGCAGTTGCCCGGAGGACCGATGACAGGTGGGGTCGGCGTTGTTCTCGAGTGACGACCACGCACTGGACGGCGCAGCGTGGGAAGGCCCCCCACAAGATGGAGCGACGACCTGGTAAAGGTTGCGGGTGTCCAATGGATGCGGACAGCTCACGACCGATCTTTGTGGAACTCTCTGGGGGAGGCCTATGTCCAGCAGTGGACGTCAATTGGCTGATGATGATGATGATAAGGCAGTTTTAGTAAATCGTAGAAGTTATTTCAATTCGGCTAAGTACTAGATCCATTTCCTCCGGTGAGAAGTACTTAGCTCCATCCTGTTAATTTTATAGAGCTATGTATTCCAATCAACGAAGACGGGGAGGTTCACAAAAAATATTCAAATTGTTAATTGGTTTAAAGTAGAAAAAAAGATTAGTTACGTAATAGTACATTGTGTATTAAGGGCGGTAAATAAGAAATTCTTGTACCGCCCGTGGCGCATACAATGTTTTTCATCACACCTGTGAGGCAAAAAAAGTAAATTTGTTATTCAAAATTCACTTGTCTTTGAACTTTCAGTGCTAACTTACATGTTAAATTTTATAAATTCCACGATACAGAACTCTGCGAATGAGGTGTCGGTACAAACCCGAATTTAGGATTTTTCTAAGGCGACCAGCGTCGAGCAAATCCAGAAGTTGGAGCGGGATGCCGATATGGGTACAAGAGAGAGCACCATACGTTTTCCGCTAAGCCGGTCGCCTTAGACCGATGTCGTGGCCGCGGCGTAAATGTGTCAATGATTAAAAAAAATCGCGATATATCACTTCTTTAGAATACGTAACTGTCAAAACTGACAAGCAGACACAAAACTGAGTCGAATACTCTTAGTATTAGATTTACACAAGGTATTTTGTAGGTTGCAAAACTTGGATAACCACAGACCTCATTGACTGGCCTATGACTTCCATCTTCTTAATTTTATAGAGACCTTTCCAGTAAGAGGTTATGAAGTGTTCCTTTCTTAATTAAAAGTGCCCACTTTTCACCGTCTCTCTCCTTCACACACTTATGGGTATTTTTCTCTCTTTCAGGAGAAATATATGAAAGTATTTGGGAGAAAAATTAGGTCAAATGTTCTTGATTCGATAGTATTTTATATGAAAGTTTCGTTATTTAGTAACCTTATTCATAAATGTCTCCTAACTTAAACCGCAAAGTATTGTTTGTCCCTTTCGCTCATATAGATATAAATAATAAATAAATATCTTGGGACATCTTACACAAATCGACCTAGTCCCATGGTAAGCTCAATTAAGGCTTGTGATGTGGCTACCAGGCGACGATATATATAATATATAGATACATATATACTTAAATACATAGACAGCCATGACCAAGGAACAAATATTTGTGATAAATAAATACACAAATAATGCCCTCGCCGGGATTCGAACCCGGAACCTCCAGCTTCGTAGGCAGGGTCACTACCAACTACCAACTAGGGTACAGAGAAATGTGATAATATATGTCGGAGACATGCTTCAGATGGTGAGACACGTCGAGTCTTCGCACATAAGAATCAACTTATTCGTTATTTGCATTGTTTAATTTGTTAAGAGTTATGAAATCTAGAAAACGATAAGCAATGTTTTGCTTGGAGTAATCTTTGCTTGGGTCATACAGGTAGACAATAAATCAGTTGGGATCTATCCGCCTATGAACGGATAGCTGGTGACCTGACAGTTTAAAAGTTCACTACCGCAGTTCAATTTTTGAATGTTTAATAAAATTATTTTATTTTTATTTATTTAATTATTTTAGTTACATGGAAAACCAACAGCGCTATAATGTATCTATAAATAATAATAGAATCACAAAACCAATTACAGGTTCTCGCTTATGGAATTATGCAATCACGGTTTGGCTTAACAACTGCATTTCATTCCTCGGTTTCAATAAATAACAGTAACACACTGTATACGGAGATATGGAACCGAAACACACATTCATTCTGAGAGTGAAATATTAAAAAGAATTCATGCGGTCGGTCGCAAAGGGACACAATACATACAACATAATTATATTATACACAATACACATGCATGATACATTCAGTATTCATATTTTTAGCAAGCCATATTATGCATTTTTTGTACTCCCGTACTTTTATTTGTCATTTACAGAGTCGTGAACATACCTTAAAGCCCCTATCTATTCCCTATAAACGCATTCGGGCATACACGCAGTGCGTTTTAGGATTTTAAGACACCTCGTGTATACAAGACGTAATGAAATACATGGCTGCCAGTGCCAACCTAATTTTAAATGTAATATCTGAATCGTAAACCATAGAGGAGATTTTTTTTCAATTTTGACGTCATCTGACAGACCTTGATGAATAATAAAAATGTGTTTGACTAAGAAAAACCTTCAAATTTACATTTTTTTTTGAAAAAAAGTGAGTGTTCATAGAAAAAGTATTGTACGCAACATTGTTTACTGAGTCAAAAAATGCTCGTGGCGTCTTTATTAACAATTTTCGGCTTAGCCTCAATTGTTACCCACGCCACTTACCTTTTTTGACCTCTCTTAAACAAGGGTTGCATAAAATACTATTAGAACATTACTAATTTTGTAAGGAGGGCAATTCTCAAAAAGTATGTACATTTGGATCACGTCCTCGATATTGATAAAAATTGGTAAGCTGGTCGAGTCAATGATGCTGAGCAAGATTCATCACATTTTCCGAAATCTCCGATACATCTCCGAGGCCTGTGATATCAGTAACTAAAGGTGCATGCAGACCAAAAGAGCATTCGCTGCTCTATCCCCCTACTCTACGAAATTCGATCGTTACACGTGATTCGTTGATTTCGTAGAGTGGGGGATAAAACAGCGAATGCTTGGTCTGCATGCACTTTAAGATGTTTTACAAATTGCCACATTTGTTGATCCATTGAAATCGGGGCCTAGCCCCAATTTCACCACATTTACAAGTGCTACAATTCTAAATTAACTGTTTCTCCAATCTGGGTCGTCTATAGGTTACAGTTACCGTTTACCATCGGAAGGGCCGTTCGTTTTAAACATCAGTAGGTAATTAACAATTTTTTTGCGAAGCTAAATTACTATTGTAACGAAATTCCGACATAATTACGCCGAACGTCATGTCAAGATTGAATGAGAATTGTATTAAACCTTGTGACAATTGTCACGGGTTTCGGAAAATAAAAAGTAGTTTATTAGCGATTTAATAACGTTACCTATCAGTAATAATTATATGTTGGTGGCAAACAAGTACATGGACCGTCCGATAGTAAGCGGTAGCCGTAGCCTAAGGTACGTAAGCCTGTGACGTCAGTAGCAGTGATATTTTACAATTTTCACACTTGTAGGAAGCCAGATCGCCACTGACCGAACAATGCGCAATGTTATCGTAAATTACATCGGTTCTGTTCAAAGGTACAACGCATGTTATCAGTAAATAACACGAACATGACAAAATTAATATTTGGATTATGCTGTAATAATAATGTACTGATATTATTTTAAATTGAATTTAGTGGAAACAAGCACTTGTATGACGTAGCCTTTAGGCGTATTTGCAGCAACGTACTTCATTTATTTGAACATGAAGTTAAAACAAAGAATAATATTGGCCATGTGGTGACGGCTGGAAGAAAACATTTAAGCCTCCGTAGCCTAGTTGGTATATAGTGACCCTGCCTACGAAGCTGGAGGTTCCGGGTTCGAATCCCGGCGAGGGCATTATTTGTGTATTTATTTATCACAAATGTTTGTTCCTTGGTCATGGCTGTCTATGTATTTAAGTATCTATATGTATCTATCTATTATATATATCGTTGCTTGGTACCCACATCACAAGCCGTAATTCAGCTTACCATGGGACTAGGTCGATTTGTGTACGATGTCTCAAGATATTTATTTCTTTCTTTCATTTGTCACCACCCCAACTCTCCGCGGGAGTCGTAAGAGTCGACTAAGGGATTGAAGTGTCACTGACCATTATTTGATAAAAGATTGATGATGGGCAGCAGCGTCATCATAGTGGACACATTACTGCGATCGCCAATCCGCTTGCCCAGCGTGGCGATTATGGGCATTTACCTCCTAATGTGTCTATACGCATAGTTATATTAGTTATTAGGAGAGGCCTACATCCAGCAGTGGACTATCATACGCTGACGATGATGATGATGATGATGACCAAAAATTACCCTTTAAATACTTTAGAATAAAGCTTGAATCGTGACCAAAATGCTTATTTTTACAGAAATTAACGAGCTCAGAAAACACATTAATCTTATTCTAATTTCTGCGTTAATATCAGCCGAAATTGGATTTTAAATTTCTGTTGTCTAAAGGCAACAGAGTAGGTATTTTAACTAATATAACACGGTGCTTTGCCAAGTTGCCAATCGCTAACGCTTAATCGTCAATCTTAAACGAAAGCTAGCTGTCTTTGTGGCACTAGTATGAAATAGTGACAGAGAGGGAAAACTACGATACGCTACTAAGCGTTAGCGATTGGCAATTTTCTCTTTATTTTTTCTCTTTTTTATCATTTTTTAAAGTTTTTTAATGTAACGCTAACAGGGTGTCTCTGAAAGTGAAAATGCCCAGTAAGTTTCAGAAAACATCACGAAATGGATTTTTTCTTGACGATATAAATTTTTATACTTTTTTATACCTTTTCAATTGGTTAAAGATATATACTGCATTCGCAGGGTTAAAATGTGTTGGGATATCCATAATGCACAGGGTATATCATCGCTTTGACGTGAACTACAAACTGAATATAGTGTAGCAACTATTTGACATGAAATGACATTTAATTAGTTACGATAGAGATTGACGGACGTAGTTCATAATTATATTATTGTTAAACACTCGTTTCTATTATGAAACTCACCTTTGGCTCGTTTCATAAAACAACCCGTAAATTAGTTACAATATTATCTGAATACTCATCGTAAAAAGTTCCTTCTAGTTTTTAATAGTTCATTGTGCATCAAGTGAAGTAAGTACGGAATTATTAACGAGAGTGTTAGAAGGCTTTTAATGGCTCGAGTAAGTATTCCGTTTACCGACCATGATGCATACAATGTTTTTC